>CAHIKZ030003087.1:1385000-1465000 GCA_903632075.3 Acanthosepion pharaonis
CCCACTCATGAGACACAGAAAACAAAGAAAGTTCTCCTTCTGCCTGCATAAAGTCGGTCAATGAATCTTGATATGGACAGCTTATAGAAAACATAAATGTTTAGCCGACAGAGCTTTGTGCGATACTCTAAATGCTTCATCAGTATATTTCAAAGCAACCCGGGTTGTTCACCAAATGTAGTCCAATCGCTGACTCACAAACCGACTGAGTCAAAAGGATACTGTCGCTGACTCCATCCTGTTTGATATGAGTAGGTACGTGCTTTCTTATCAGGGTTTTCAATCGCAAGTTACTTCGCCCCATATAATCAGCCTCATACTGCCATTTAAAATAGTAAATAACAGTACTGCTTTATAAGTAGGGCAAAGCATCCTTAGCGAGAGATTTGAAAACCAGAATAGTATCAAAAACAACACGCAAATTGGCAGCAGAAAAGCTAGAATCACATACGTCGACACCCTAATGTCTGACCATTCCTATCCAACCATAGCAGTTTTAAATAAACGTGACAATGACAACGTCCAAAAATCACGTCATGGCTCCTTGTTTGCTCCCGTACACTTTTTCAGTTTCACCATTTATGATCTTTTTTTATATGTTAATTTCCAGCGAAACTTTCTGAAGAACTTTTGGACGAAAAAGGATCCTTTAAAAAAAAGAATGTGATCCGTTATTTTTTAAAACAATATATAAATTCTGTGGTATAAAACTTTTGTTCATATATATATATATATATATATATATATATATATGTGTGTGTGTGTGTGTGTGTGTGTGTGTGTGTGTGTGTGTGTGTGTGTAAGCAAATATGGATATAGATCCGACAGTATGAAGAAAAATATACGGAAAAAACAAAAAAAACGACCACTACTACAACTACATCAATGAAAGGCACACTTTCAGCTGCCCCTGATAATTCTTTTGGTCACATCTTTCTACCAAATAAACATTTGACCGAACATATCTCCAATAATTTAAATGCGCTAAAAATTAAAACTACAATATTACCTACAAGAACTATTCGTAGTTTATTAAATAACACCAGCAACCAACATATTACATCCGATGCTTGCATCTACCAAATCTCATGCAACAACTGTGACTTAAAATATGTGGGTGAAACATGTAGGTCCGTAAAATCTCATGTTTTCGAACATAAACGAGATATTCGCCTCGGTAATTTAAACAATGCTTTATTTGTACACACAACTAAAGCTGATCATAATTTCGATTTTGATTCTGTGAAGATTTTAAAATATATTCATAAAAATCTTTGACGGATTTATGAGGCAGGCATAATATCCATCTCACGCACGGTGAATACTAGACCTGGCTTCTTTAATGTTTCCCCTTTTCTAGCGAGATTAATGCTCGACAAGCGTACATATAAATTTTAGATCAAAATAAAATTCTTTTCGTTTTTCATTCAAAATACTCAATTTTTAGGAATACGTTTTCACAACCTCGCCCACGTGACGCCGACGTGATCATATTGAAACGGAACGCTGATCTTGAAAAATTTCAGTTGTCTGTTTTGATTAGTCTTACTCTTATGTCCATCGTCTTTTCATGTTGAATTAAATATAGTCTAATGTTAATTATGTTCTATGAATATGTCCTGAAGATGGTCTACTAGACCGAAACGTCCGACGTTGACATTATATTAACATTAAAACAGCATAATTGCATATTAGGATTTTTGTTTGTTTTTTCCGTATATTTTTCTATATATATATATAGTGTGTGTGTGTGTGTGTGTGTGTGTGTGTGTGTGTGTGTTGCGTATATTTTGTCAGCATGTTTTCATTAAGACATGTCGCTTTAAGTAATTTAGACAAGTTTTTCAACTTATTTTTAATACGATCCTCTCGTAATTACGGATAAGATCCTTATTAAACGAAGAAAGAAAATTACCATGTTTATGCATATTCATTTTATTTCAAGTACTTTCGACATTAACACAATGTCGTCATCAGGGTCAGAGTTTTTTTAAGACAAAATTTTTGTGCTCATCTGAAAATTAATTTTTTTACGTGGGAAGTTTATGTCCAGTACAATTTTAAATTTTATCATGTAGGCTCACGAGCAACATCAAGGGAGATAACTAAGTGATTGCGATGTCAAAAATTTGTTTTTAAAATGGGAAAAAACTAATTAAAACTATTATTTAAAACTTAGATATTTAAACTATCTATTGTGCACATTTCAACACATTTGTGCAGGATTCATAACTGTCTTTATAATGAGTTGGTTTCAACTTTTTTTTTAATATAGATAGCTTCAAGAATTGTTACTTCATGCTTATTATTAGCAGAAAAAAGTATAGATGTATTTTCTCTCTTTCTTATTAAGAATGCTAAGAAGCTTGTCCGTGAATATGAGAGGATCCTATTAAAATAAATAGACACAACTTGTCTAAATTATTCAATGAGACATATATATATATATATATATATATATATATATATATATATATATATATATATATATATATATATATATATATGCATATAATGCTGGGAATGAGGGTTAGCGAAAATATTCGGTGGAAACAAGTCCTTTAGTCTCCTTATTAAATAAAAAAAAGAAAATTACCATGTTGATGCATATTCATTTTGTTCAGAGTGCTTTCGACATTAGCCCAATGTCTTCATCATGTTGTTTTTTTTTTCTAAGACATCGTTCTTCTAAAACCAAATTGTTGTGTTTATCTGAAAATTAAATTTTTACATGTGAAGGGAAAAAAGCTAAGGTTATGTACTGTACTATTTTTAACATTTATGAAGTAAACGTCATGGGAGGTAACTAAGTTATTGAAATATCTAATAATAATAAAAAATCTATTTAAAGCTATTAGTTAAAACCTAGATATTTTAAGCTAAGTACTGTAAACATTTGCGCAGTATTCATAATTAATTATATTAATGGTTTGCTTTCAATCATTTGTATATAGATAGCTTCAAGAATTTTATACTTTATCTTTCTTCTCTCTCTCTCTCTCTCTATATATATATATATATATATATATATATATATATATATATATATAATTTAAAAAAAAACAGTGGTCTGTTTTTTTTATTTAAAAAATATATAAATTCTGTTTTTTTTTTTTTAAATTAAATTATTCGCTGTCTGAACATTAAGCTCTCCGGATTTCATCCTCCTTGGGATTATCCATACGGATTACCAATATTTTCATATATATATATATATATATATATATATATATATATATATATATATATATATATATATATATATATCCAGGTACTATGAGAGAACGAATAAAGTACAATTCCAAAATTTGTAACATTTATATTAAAAGAGGTCTCGATACAAAGTAAAGCAATATTAATTTACAATCGCCTGATGAGATGCATTGATACGCGACATGAAATTGTGACAGGTTTTTGGTGTAATATACTCATATATATATATATATATATATATATATATATATATATATATATATATATATATATATATATAGTTTATAAAAAACTAGGTAATCCGTATAGGTAAACCTAAGAAGGATAAAATCCAGAAAAGCTCAATGTAAATCCAGAGCAAATAATTTAAATAAAAACAGACCACTTTAAGGTTCCATGTAATAAATTATTTCACCACAGCCCTTTTAAAAGGACTGCGGATCATCAGACTTTACTTCCAAACAAAAAATGAAAAGAAAATTTACACATTTTTGACGGGCCGTATTAAACATATGTAAATTAACGAAGGGAGAGAGAAGACATGAGTGAGTTAGCAGATATTGACACATTTAAACGGTTAACTTAACGGAAGTTATATATTGATATCGAAGGGGTAGAGAAGAAAAAACCCATAGAGAGAAAAAGAGAGGAGGAAGTTAAGAGAGAAGATGTCACTAATTTTTTTTGTAAAAAAAAGACTAGAAACAGAAGCTGTTATTTTCTTTTACTTTGAAAGTGTTATTTTGGGGTTCATAAAGATTATAATGTTTGCTATAAATTTGAATGTCTCTAAACTGTCTACAAATAATTTAATTTGATGTTTGTTAGTGATTTAAATTTTTTTTTAAATTTTGGGGATTTTCTATGAAATAGTCGATTAGAAAAATATTCATAGAAAGTACATTAAAAGAAGAAAATTTTATTTTAAAATATAAGTTTACTTCTAGTAATCTTTTTTTTTACTCTCTTTAAAAAAAAATTTATTATTGATTATTAAGTTGACATCTCTATCCGTTTGAATTTTGTTCATGAATTTAACTCGTGCCTGTTTCTAGATAGGTAATCTCTATTACTTAAATTTAATATATATATATATATATATATATATATATATATATATATATATATATATATATATAGATATATATATATATATATATATATATATATATTTCGTCGTTTGAAATAGATCTATCCCCACCATATGAGGTAATTTGGGATTTTGTTGTGTAATACTATTGATATGCTCTTTTATAATAAAGACTGAGCTTTTTTTGCGGATCAGTTTTTAATATTTTATATTACTAGGATTCACTTAGCTTATATACCAACAGATTTAATACCTGTACTATTCGACATATGAGGGTCAAGTAGCTCAGTTCCGAGGGACCAACAGTCAGATACCAGCACATATTATTTGATTATAGTGAAGAGCCGAATACCACACACAAGGTCCCCAAACGACCCTCCGCAGATATTGACTCCAGAGTTGTCCTTTTCCTAGTCCAATTGCCATCCAAGGCTATTTACCCATAGCTGGTGAGAGAAGAAGACGATTCATACTTTTCCCAACGGTGTTAGGACGTAAGTGAATATAATGGATTCGACTGGAATTCGAACTCGGCTCTCCGATTCTTTAATCCGAGCAATTACGAGTTATCCTTCTCCTAGACTAGTTGCCATCCAAGGCTATAGTATCCGGTCTGTCCTGCTATTTACCCATAGCTGGGGGGTGGGAGAAGAAGAGGATTCATACCTTTCCCGAGGGTATTAGCACCTAAGTGAATGTAATAGATTCGACTGGTATTCGGCTCTCCGATTCCTCAATCCTAGCCGCTGTCCACTACCCAACTGTATCCTTTATATATATATATATATATATATATATATATATATATATATATATATAACTATCTTTTCTTTACAGAGCAAGGGTATTTCTTCAACGCTGAGCTGAGTGCCGATGGACGCACAGTTGACCTCAAATCTACATAGTCTTTTTACATATGTGACACGCTAATGTCTTTTAGAGAATTTTGAATGTGGCTTTCTCCTTATGCGCTCTCTTGTGGCGTTTAGATGACGAGCAAATCCTGCATGATAGGATGACAACAACCTTTTCGCGTGTAAATCACCCTTTCTTAGATTCAACCCTTTTGATCTCAAAGCGATTGCAGCCATCAAAAACTGGCTCTCGACAACCAGATCTATTTTCTCCTCTCCGCAGTCTTTGCCACTGACTTCAAGAGTTTTATGTCTAGGACGCTTGCCAAGAGCAATCCCTCCGTAGAACAGGTGCCGAGGTAATCTCTCATCTCTCATACCCCCTGAGATGCCGTGCTCATCGCAATTTATTGAAAATGAACAGTTTCTCTACGGTGGGTATTTGAGCCTATTGCCAAACAGCTGTTAATATAAAAGACATATAAAAAAAAAAATGTGTTTCGTCATTTTTAAAATAATATATAAATTCTGTGGTATAAAATTTTTGCTCAAATATATATATATATATATATATATATATATATATATATATATATATATATCGCCTGACAATTGCGTCTAGCATGAAACAGCCTGTCGCCTCTAAATGTTGACTTTAATGTTCACTTTTTATATTTATATTTACATACGCTCTATCTCTGATATTGAGCACTTTATCACATAAATATACCACACCTTAAAACTATATTTCCACACACACACACACACACACACACACACACATATATATATATATATATATATATATATATATATATATATATATATATATATATATATAATGAATACTGTAATGTAAAAACTACTACTTTAAGATACGCTTGTAATTTTTCAACGTTTTGACATATAGTCCATGTCCCCGAAGAGTAAAGAAGCGTAGACAGGACACACGATTGGTGGACACTGATCCTAGTATCGAATGAGAAGTCGGTTGACCAGACCCGTTTTTCCAATTTACCGATTTTGAGATTGATTTTGGTGACTAAATAACCATCTTTAGCGAGAGTACTTTCAAGGTAGACAAAAGAATCAGCCTCGAGTCTCTGACCCTGAACAAATATGTTATTTTCAACATAGCGATGCTCTGAAGGGGGTGGTATATATGATCTTAGTACTGTTTATGCTAATGCTTAGTCCGGTCACATCCTCTCGAAAAAGGATCCATTATGTTTTGCTTGTTCTTTTTCCGTATGTGCAAAGAGGTTTGCATTGCGTTCATAGAGTAACTCTCGAATAAGTGATTAAAAATTTCAGCCAAGCAAGGTAATAATGCCACTAAAGGGATTACTGAGTGTGGGAGAATGTGAGAAAAAGAAAACTTTATTAAGGAGAGAACAATAAAAGAACAGGAATTAAGGAGAAGGAAGATAACGATTAACATTGCAATTTTTGAAGGTCAAAGTTGATTTGAAAGCAAGAAGGCCAGAACAGAGTTCAACAAGTGAGAAGTCCGAGAGTAGAAACTGTTAGCATAGAACTTACGGTTACATCTAGCCATTTCAACTGTTAAATGATGAGACCTTGCCACCAATCTAGTACTGCACTTAAATTCATAGTCTAGGTATCATAGAGGAAATTTCATGAGAGTATTTAGCATGAAAGAAGGCACAGGGAAGCTACGTTATGGTGGCAGGGAAGTGACTAAAACCGAGATGCCAGATTTTACCTGTGGTCCTGAAACGTAGGTAAACTGCAACTTCAAAATCCTGAAAAGCATACAGAAGAGCTACAGAAAAAAAAGATCAGGAATGAAGTTGGAGAAGGTTGCTGTTTTTTTTTTTGGGGGGGGGGTCCTGCATTTAACAAAAATCTCCTGAACCGACCAAACATAGAAATGAATACAATATGGGAACCAGTAATTAGGAGTGCCAGAGAAAAGCAATAATAACAACAAAAATATGAACAATATATATATATATATATATATATATATATATATATAGTTAAATTCCCAGATGGATTCTGCGGACAAGACAGATTGGTATCAAATGACAATTGGAAAAAATCTTACATTTTACCGACGCGTTTCGTCTTCCGACTTTTTCAAGGCAAAAATGAAATCGAAATGTTTTTGTTGTTATAGTTACATTAAAAATCCAAATTTAAAAAGATAGACGCTTGTGTATAGGTTTTTTTTCTGGTTAATGTAAATTACCTTTATAGTAAAGGATTATTATTATTACTATTAAAAAAACAAAACATTTCGATATATATATATATATATATATATATATATATATATATATATATATATATATATATATATATATGCAATATGAAAATATGAGCAATATATATATCAAATATGAGCTCTGATAAAAATGATATGAAACACGTCGGCAAAATGTAAGATTTTTTTCCAATTGTCATATATATATATATATATATATATATATATATATATATATATATATATATATATATATATATATGCAATATGAAAATATGAGCAAAATATGTATCAAATATGAGCTCTGATAAAAAATGATATGGATAACAGCAAAAATTGAAATATGAGCACTAGTAAAAAAAACTGAACCTGAAGACATTAAGTTTATAAGTCCCAGAAATTCAGATCTGCTTAAGGACATATGGCACAGTGGATGAAGGCGTTGGTCAGAACCAAAGAGTTGTGAGTTCAATACCTGGTTAAGGCAGTGGATAACTTGGAGAAGTGAATTAACAGGAGGTAACTGACATCCATTAGACGTGGAACTTGAATAGTCTACCCCAGCGAGCGAAATAAAGGGTTCTGAAGAAGACTGGAGCGTACAACGGCCGAAACGTTGTGATAAACATGGCAACAAAGATGAGGACAATAGTCCGAACAATGTAAATAGTGTACATAATACCTCATCCCAGGTTTGTGTTTTATTAAATTCAACTGACAATGGTGTCTGTGTATTTGCTTCCTTTATTGTATTTCTGTAATTTTCGAGTAATTTTCTTATATATCGGAATCGAAATTAGGGACAAACTGTCTGAAGTTCAAGTTCACTTTGCTTTGTTCAAGTCCAAGAATTTGGGATATGCAAATAGCGACATAGTTTCCGGCGGGAAAACCGGAATCGACAAGCTGAATTCAAATTCCGGCCTCATTTATTGCATTCACTTTCGCACAGATGCCCTGGAGAAAGTATGAACCATTTTCTTAGCTATCGGTTTAATAAGACAATAGATTGGGATTTATAGCCTTGTGTGGTGGCCAGTCTAGGAGAACGACTACTCTGAATTCAAAAGCGGGTAGAAGACACTGATAAACTACTTCTTTATCTTTCTCATGAAGTTATAGAAATTTACAAAAAAGGAAAACATGAAGAGCCATGATCGCTAACGTTCTGAATGAACACAGCATTTAAAAAATGAGTGCTAGAGACTTTTCGATCAATTTCCCAAAATATAGTATTTCAATGGGAAAATATTCGAATACTAATTTTAGGAAGTCGGCGTGGCTGAGAACTTTTCAGGGTTCCTTCATAATTAGTTCAATAATTTACTAATAATTATTTGTTTATAATTCTGAGATGAAATATTTGTAACTATTCCCACTATTTACACTATTCGGACTGTTGTTGAAATCTTTCTTACATTCAAGACGTTTCGGCCGTTGTACGCCCCGGCCTTTTTCAGGTGATATACGATGGAATTTCGAAACGAACCCTTTTATTTCGTCCACCAGGCTAGATTGTTTTAGTTCCACGTATCAAGGACACATGGCCCAGTAGATAAAGGCCTTCGTTAAAGTAATCGAGTGACATGACCCAAAAAGTTGTGAGTTCAATACCTGGCAACAGCATAGGTAAACAAAAACTTGCAGAGTTGAGTTACTAAGGGAAGTAACTGAAACTCTGATATCCCGAAAAGGATATGGCCCATGTTGTTTTATGTCTCTTTTTCATCATTGAGGAGATCGTCCAGCACTCACTGCTATACAGGAGGACAGATACCACGTAACAGTTTAGTACTCTTTTCTTTGTTCCTAGCAAGATTTTCCTATTTCTTATTAATCTGCTTAGCTTTTGGAATGCTTCCTTGACTATCCCAAGACGACTTCGGATTTCAGTGTCACACTTTTCGTTCTCTGTTAAAACACTTCCCAGATATTCATATATCTGATTTGCAATTCGCAAATTGGACTTATCCTTTTGCTAACAACTATGCATTCTCTCTTCTTGAAGTTCATGTTTGATCCTTTCTTCTCGCTATTCTTTACTACTTTCTGTAGGAAATTTTGTATCTTTCTTTCGGTGTCTGCTATATATGTGTTACGGTCCAGGTTAGGACCAAGGAAGAACAACACGAACACAAGCGTAGAAATAACAAAGGCATATTACACGAAATAATAATTCAATATGTGGAAGGTGTTAGCATAACTGTCAGTCTGGTTTGGAGTGAACTACTATCGGCTCGACTCGATTCGGTATCTAGCCACCCCACCCACGAGGGTTGCATATGGCACAAGACCGAGTTTAACGTGGGTTTCCCGAGCTCGTAGGCTCGGCCAAAAAAATGCCCTTTAGAACACGTATAAATGGGATCGGGTTGGTCAACCTCCCCGAACACGTCTCTGCCCTTCGGCGGAACCTCGTCCGGGTTCCTCTCTGCTCAGAGGCAGAGAGTTCGACCGTCAAGCCGAGAAGCTCGGCTTGATTCGGTATCTAGCCACCCCCCACGAGGGTTGCATGTGGCACAAGGCCGAGTTTATCGTGGGTTTTCCGAGCCCGTAGGCTCGGCCAAAAAATGCCCATATAACCCGTATAAACGAGATCGGGTTGGTCATTTCTCCCCGAACCAGACTCTGCCCTTCGGCGGAGCCTCGTCCGGGTTCCTTTCTGCTCAAAAGCAGAGAGTTCAACCGTCAAGTCGAGAAGCTCGGTTTGATTCGTCCCTCTCTCTTGAGAGGCGTACTATACATAGTGTTAGGAAGAGTTCATTCTGTAACGTTGTTATAAACATGGCGACAAAGATGAGGACAATAGTCCGAATAATGTAAATAGTGTAAATAAGAAACTTATTTAAACATTTTTTTTTTTTAATTAAAATAAAAATGTCTACGTTTCGTTAAATTGATGAATTGTGAACAAGATTAAACTAAAATGACTTACTTTTTTTCTTAAAAAGCAGTCAAAAACAATTTTTTCCGGGTGGGGATACTCTCATTTTCTTACGCAGCCGTTGAAATAGCAAGAGACAAACAGTAATTGACAAAATATTACAGTAGGCTATATATATGACAAAATATTCGCTACTGAATGCTGTGGATATAAAGTCATCCATCGCCACTGCTTCAATCCAAATTCTATGTTTTAGTATGATTTCAAATGTGCCAAATGTTATGAGCGCTATTGTCACCTATTAACAATTTTCTTGGTTCTCAAGTGAAGATCCACGGCACCTGATAATTTCCACATTTTTTACTTTTATTTTTCGTATCAATTCATCTTTTTTGATTCTTTTTCACTTTTTAAAAATGTTAACTTCCGTTATCATAAGTGCAGATCAGTGTTGATGTTTTTACAATTGTCGCTGTTATCACTTCTCGTTTAGTTTTCATAAATGTTTTTTTTGTTGTTGTTGTTGTTTTTATGTAGCGTGCAATCTTCAGGATCGCTTAATTTTAGTTGCGAATCGAATACAAATCGAAAATATTTGAGCAGCTACAATGAACTTGAACATTCTTACTGTATTTGCTAGGAGTTTTTTTTTCCAGTTTTACTCAATATCCAATAAATAAAACTACATCATTTTTCATGATCTGAAATCCAATGAGAACACGTATTATCACGCGTGATCTCATCAAGAATCTCTTAGAGTTTATTCCCAGGCGTGAGATCTCGTCAAAAACTTCTCAGACTCTATTCTCAGTGGTTATTACATTTTCATTCCATTTTTTACCATAATTGACATTTAACTGGAGAATTGTCTTCTCCTTCCCCTCCTCCTCCTCCTCCTTCTTCTTCTTCTTCTTCTTATTATTATTATTATTTAGTAGTAGTAGTAGTAGTAGTATTAATGCTTCACAAGATATTTAATGTGCCGAATATCAACCGATGATATGGAAAGACATTACAGAATACGAGAGAAAAGCTTTGTTCAACATCTTTAAGTTTTTAAATAAATGGAAAATATCATTATATTTTGGAAGATATTTTTGCCGCCTTTCATTTCCTTATATCTATACGTTATTTAGGAAAATCAAAATCTTTTTGACAAAAATTCAAAGTATTATTATTATTATTTTGTACCTGTTCACATTGACACTATCTGTTAATTCTTGCTAGGAATACAATGATAACAAGTCCAAAACTCCAGAACCTTCCCCAGTATATGTAGGGGTAGTGTAAATGTCATCGGCAGAAAATGTGGAACGGAGTTCGAATTCCAGTCAAGTGACTTTCGCACTAATTCCCTTGCGGAAAGGCATGAATCCATCCCTTTTCTCTCTGGCGGAGTAGACGATGTTTTCGAGTGGCAAATTGTCTAAAGAAACCGTGGAGAAGGCAAAGGGGAACTATCTTTCCTAAGAAGTTATGGTAATTCACAAATCATAAAAAAAGGAATTATGTAGAGAGCCATGATCAATTGTGATTGCTGTTTTATGGATTGTTTTACTTCTTCTTCAGAGTTCAGTTATTTCAATCATTTTGAAAATAATTTTAAGAGGTTCCATTAATAATAAGCAAAATTATCCACAAAACACACATTATTATTATTATTATTATTATTATTTGTATATATCGGTCAAATGACAATAAGTTTCTTCGTATCTATAGAAGTCTGAAGAAAGGCCATGTAGCAATTATAGAAGCAGTACCGAATCCTTGTTCGGTGAAAAGAAAACATGATAATTTTTTTTATCTTCTCCTCCTCTTCCTCCTTCTTTTTCTTATTCTTTTCCTCTTTCTTCTCTGCCTCTTCATTCTTCTTCTCTTTCTTTTCGTCTTCTTCTCCTCCTCTTTCTTCTTCGCCTCTTCTTTCTTCCCCTTTTCTTCTTCTTCTCCGCTTCCTTCTCCTTCACTTCCTTCTTCTCCTCCCTTTTCTTTTTCTCTTCTTCCTCCTTCCACTCTTCCTTCTTTTCCCACTTTTTCTTCTTCTCTTTCTTCTTCTCCTCCACTTTCTTCTTGTCTTCTTCTTCTTCTTCTTCTTCTTCTTCTTCTTCTTCTTCTTCTTCTTCACTTTTTTTTACTTCTTCTTTTCCTTCTAATATACAAATATTTATAACCAGTATCTAGACGCAAACATTTTTGTCATTTTCATGAACGTAATTCTTAGTAAATTTCTTGAAAATTAAACATTCCTTGTTAGTGAGTATGAGTGGATGTGCGGGTGGTGGACAGTGACTTAAAATGAGAAATATGAGGACTGAGTTCAAATTTCATTCGGCTTCGTGACAAATACCGTTGCGAAAGGCATGAATCCTTCTCTTCTCCACCCTATGTATGGGTTAAATAACAGGGAAGACTGGGCCATGGATTTTATCATCTTCTCCTCCAGCTATAGGTTAAATAGTAGGACTTACTTCTAGAAAAATTATTGTTATTCTAAAAAAATTATTAATGCAATAGTTTAGTTTAGTTTTAGTTTTTCCTTTCGCATGTGCTGTTAGGCGTTGTGGGGAGACACAGTCATCTGTTAGTGGCAAGGTGAGTGGCCTGGAGGAGAGATATCTCATGGGCTCCGAGAGTGTCTACCATTGAGTCACTCCAGCATCTGCCTCTCGCTCTCTCCAGCTAGAGTAACTGAGGGTGTATGCTTGTAGGGTTGGTTGGTTGATAGGCATACAAGTGAGGTGTCCAAACCACTTGATCCTCTGTCGTTTGACGTGTTGTATGATTGGTATTGCTCCTACCATATCTCTTATGGCCTTATTCCTGATCTTGTTTCGCCTGGTCTTGTTCACTGCTTTCCTCAGACATTTCATCTCACAAGTGATCAGTTTCCACTCAAGGAGCTTTGTTAGGGGCCATGTCTGTCACTGGTATGTCAGCGTTGGTAGGAAAATGGCATTGCCTTGGTGCTCATGGAAATGCTAGAATGTTTTAGAAGAGGAACAAGTTGGTAACTGACTGACAGATGTTTGAATTCACTAGTTTGCTTTAGCTGGATGCACCCGACCCTGTTACACCTAAAACATCATATCTCACGGCCGGATCTTTGTCCCCGGGAGGCCATCCTCTCTAAGTAACCCGAACTGCAATTCTTGGCCAGGTGCTTGGGACTAGAGCACTTTATGCGTTTGTTGAGCGGATGCGGTTACCGACTCATCGGTCTCTCTGCTATCGTTCATAACAGCCCAGGCACGACTCAAAAGCTGGTCCCAAATCACGGTGTCCATTATAGATGATGCCCGGGGAAGTTGCTTGACTTGTTGCGGCAGTCCAGAAACGAATGCGTACACCAGCCATCTTTCGGGCAATTACCCCCAAACAACAGTGCTAAACGTTTTAATTTTGCTCAGAAATTGTTTACGGTTTCCCCTGAAATTGATCAAACGTATTGAATGAATCTACTGCATATACAGTTATAAGGGCCTGCTTACACTGCTCTGTCTGACCTCTGCTTCTGCGTCAGCTGCCGTTACACAGCGAGAGCCCCGGCTTGCAAGAGCAGTTGAATATCAGCTTGATTTTCTTCATATCGCAAAACAACTCCACGTTCTCAATCCGATTCTATAATTGGTAGATCAATAGCAGTCCCACTAAATTTGTTGTTTTTTTTTTTTCTTTGTTTTTTTTAAAAAAAAAACAGTTTTTGTTTTCTCTTCATACCATACCTTGACATGGGGTGAATCCAGATATTAGTCAGCCCTAAAATTTGTTTGATTGCTTAATCATATTTAATGCTATTTAAGAAATACTTGTGGGTTAGTCCACTTGGCTTCACCAAACACCCACTAGGTGGCGCTATTTAAGTCTATAAAAAGATAAACATTTCCTTCCTTCTTCTTCCAAGCTATAGCTTATAAATGAGAATTTCCCCATTTGTTTCCTCAGGTCGACTGACAACTGAACTCTAACACATGCACACACATGCACATGCGTATCACACACACAAACAATTACATTAATAGCTACAATTTTTAATGTATATTCCTTTTTTTTCAACCGTGCACACATTAATGTCTTTCCTTTTGTTTAATACGTGTATTGTTTGTTTAAATTCCATGTTTTGATGCCTTATTTTTGGTTGGACACATGAGTGCCAAATATTGCTTGCAGGACAAATATTCAAGGACCCATATTTACAGAAAAAATGTTCACACCCCACAACTAAGTGGTGATTCCTGCAACATACCCGCAGCCCCCAATAGCTGTTTGTAATAAATGAATAAATAAGAATGAAAACCTTGTTTTGAACTATGCACCAACGTAAAAATCGCCACCCCCTTTCTCGCTGCACCAGCCCTTTTTATTATGCCAAGACCACAGGCGACTGACCAATCAGGATTCACGGCTTCAGTCACGCAGTCAAATGTTATCCTCCAGTCCGACCAATCATCATGCGAATTGCTATTGGTCGAACCACGCTAAGCTCTATAAAAGCCAACGTTTCAGAATCATACACTTCCGCAATAAGTAATGGGTTAGCAGAGACTCATGCCATTTTCAAAGGAACAAAACGTCGCTGCTACGTGTCGCGTATTGAGGTAAGGAAATTATTCTTTTCCTTTACACCAATTGCAAGCCACCCTGACACATTTACTTCTACATAATTGTTCACTACAATTACTAAAACTAAAAATGACGTGGATCATTAAAAGAAACTAATAAAACAAATTCCCTCAAGGACACATAGCACAGTGGATAAAGACGTTAGTTAGATCCATTTAGAGGACCCAAATGGTGTGAGTTCAATACCCAGTTAGGCAGTGGAGAACATGGAGAGGGGAATTAACAGGAGATAACAGATAACTGACATCCATTAAACATGGCACGTGGAACTAGAACAGTCTACCTCAGTGAGCGAAATAAAGGCTTCATTTTGACATTCCAACCACCTGAAGAAGACCGGAGCGTACAACGGCCGAAACGTTGTGATAAATATGGCAAAAAAGATGAGGATGATAGTCCAAACAATGTAAATAGTGTACTCAGTTGTAATTGATCTAGCGAAACAAGCTTGCTAACCACGTCGAAGTACCCCAAAACACGAAAATACCATAACCTGAAGAGGTTCAATTTTCCAAAATGAGATTTTGTTATTTTTATATTTTAATCAAATTCACCCCAAGCAAGGTAATAATGTCTCTAAGACGCACAGGAATGAAAGCGAGTAAGAAGATTTTAGAAGGAACCGACAATTCAGTCCCAAACAGGAAATAAGGTATATTACTCTACTTCTTTTAAAAAAAACCGGGAAGGTGTGTGAACGGGGCAATAGGCGAACCTATCTGCTCCTATTGAGCATAAAAAAAAAAACTAAATAAAATTTCAGAGTTTAGGCGGAGATGTTAGAAGTATAGATTACAGGTAGAATTTGTGAACAGGAAATGAATGTATCAATATACATTGATGACGTAGGGAAAATTCAAATAGGGAAAGGAATGGCGAAATGGAAACCTTTCTTCCGTTATTTCTTTCCCGTTTTTTTCTAAGCATTTCACACCAAACAAGGCGGGAGTACCACTAGCACGCAAGTATCAGAGAGTGAGAGTCAGAGTAAAGATGGGTGTTTGAGGAAAGGATAAAGAGAAGGAAGGGGATCAAGATCAAGGCATCAGATGTCGATTGACATTACATTTGAATATTTGAAGATTATAACTATCAGGGAAGCAAGTAAGAGGAAGGAAGTTCCACTATCGGTAAGTGCGAGACAAGAAGCTGTTGGAGTAGAAGAGATGACTACATTTAACCATTTTAACAGTAAAAGGGTGGGACCTAGATGCCAACCTAGTAGCACGCTTAAATTCATGCAGTTGGGGTACCAGTGAAAGTAAGTCGTCGGAGCAGTTGCGATGAAAATATTTGTAGAAAAGACAGAGGGAAGCCACAGCACGTCTGTGAGAAAGTGACTGTAGACGAAATGCCAGATCAGGACCCATCAGATTGCATATCCGCCTGTGGATTTTGTTGAGGACGTCGAGATGAACAGCGAAGGCACCAGACCATATATGACAACGTATTCAATGAAAGGATGAATTTTAGATTCGTAGATTTGAAGGATGGACTCAGACGAGAAAAACCTTCTGGTACGTCACAGAGAACCAAATTTATCCTCATATTTTACAAGTATTCTACACCTTTTGCATTTCGTTTTCGTATTTTGCACAGATCTTTTCGATTTTTTATGTCAAATTTCATTATTCATGTTGAGCACATATCTTTTATATTTTCTATCGTCATCTGCGGTCGGACAGTTGCTCTTGGAAAATTAACTGAAATGGGACAAGGAATAGCTTGTATATTTTAACGCTCCAAAACAAAACTGTTTTCATTCAATCACTATAGAGAACCATTTCTGTCTTTCATGGACGATGCTAACCTCCAGGAGAACGACTTCTTGCACCTACTTGGGATCAAGTTTTCCACTAACATGAAATGGGGTGAATATTTTTGAATCTAGTTGAACTTAGGTCTACTGCTAGGAATACTGGTTTATTTTGTCCCGCTAGACAATTCTTTCTCGCCAGAATCCATCTTGTACATTTATAAACCTATTATTCGTCTGTGCATTGAATATTGCTGCCATATTGCGTCTGGTGTTCCTGCTATATATCTCGAGATTCTTGACAAAATCCAAAGAACAATCTGTAATATTAATTCTGATGAGCTTACTCCTTAATGATTTGACTTCATGAATTTAAACGTGTTACTAGATTGGCAATTAGGTCTCATTGTTTTACTATTGAACTAGCTCGATCCAGCCATCAGTTCTAGTTAAATAGTTTCTTTTCTCACACTTCTTGCCTGTGGAACTTCTTTTGTTTTTCTTTTTTTGCTTTCCTGCAACCTACAATCTTCAAAGTTTTTAAATGCAACGCCAATGTTTCTTTCGTGTCCTTTCTTCTCAGTAAAGTCTTGGCTCATTTTCTTTCATTCCAAGTAACCCCTTGCGTCTTTGTGGCATTATCCCTTTGCTTGGGGAGAAGTGATTAAGCTAATTATTTTTATAATGTCCAGCTTATTCTGAGCGACTATCAACAAAAAAACATGTTTTGTTGCGAAGAGTTAACGATTTCCATTTTGTTACTAAGTTAGTCTTTTTTAACATCTCAGCTTACATCTAATTTCAGACTAATGTTATAAGTATTTCTGTACGACTTTGATCGTCTACTTTTAGCCATTTTTCCTAGCGGGACCTTATTTGTCTTGTTTTGATTATATTAATCGTGGCCCATATTTGTACAGAGAGCTACATCGCTACTGTCAAGTGACAAATGTTTCTGCAATAAACTTTTAATGTCTCCTAAAATTAGACAACTATAACACAACTATGACTGCATTTAAAACTTTTCTTCGATAGATAGATAGATAGATAGATAGATAGATAGATAGATAGATAATTATGAAAATCCTCATTCTAGTGTGGGGGACTTGTGCCACGTCGCAGTCAAAATGTCACGATTTTCATGAAATTTTGCCGAAAATCTGAGAAAGTCATTTTTGGCATACTGCCAGCATAAATGCGTCTAAACATCTTTAATTGAGAATAATCATAGAATAACAAAGATAGGAATATTGGCATTTTCATGGTGTTTTATGAAAAACTGTTCCATTGAAAAGAAATCGTTTTGTTTTCAGTAAGGAAAAGGTAAAACCTAGTGCTCAGTTTTAAATCTACGCCCATTTGTTGTTCATTTGGAGATAGATTGCCATCTTGTGTAATTTATGGCAAATCAATACATTTATAGGCAGGCAAGAATGTCTTTAATTTTCCCTCTGCATAGTAAATTCTAATCATTTATTTTATTCAAATCTATTCTTAGTGTAGAAGTCAGAATAAAGATTATTATTGTCTTAAACTGTCTCTTGCCACATGTACTTTTGTACGTTATTGCATATACAGGAATCAAGATCTGAAACAAAAACTTAAGTCATTTCATTCAGTCTAAGTATAACAATTTTACAGATTCAAAATGGCATTGGGCCTCCTTCATTTTGGTGCAAGAAACGCGTGAATTTATTAATGAACATACCGTCACCTGAGTTGGAGACACAGAGCGTTAAAAATGTCTCTTTTATTTGCTATCAATGATGTTTATTCGGTGCAGCCATCAATAAAAAAGTGCTGTTACCGAAAGTTAAATAACGATTTCCATTTGCTACTAAGTTCGTCGTTTTAACATCTCAGCTACAACCTAACTTCAGACGAATGTTATAAGTATTTCTATACGACTTTTATCGTCTGCTTTTAGCCATTTTCCTCTCACGACCTTGTGTTGTCTTGATTATATTATTTGTGGCCAAGACTTGTACACAGAGCTAAATCGCTAACGTCAAGTGAGAAAAGTTTCTTGAATAAAATATTCCTGTTTCCTAAAATTATACAACTATAACACAATGGATGCTACATATAAAAATCTGCCATTATTTTTTATTATATTTCTAATAAAAGAATAATCAATATTGGTGATTTATAGATAGACACAGAGTTAATATAAGAACCAATATTGCATGCATTCTCCTGATATAGGAAACAATTAATAGTTTTTTAGCGAAAAATAAGTTTGGCAATGGCACAAGCTCAACCAATAAAACATGGATTTATAAAATTTAGGAATTATGACTCATATTTTCGTAGATTGATTTTAATTAATGATTTTCTTTCTTTCCAGAAAACGAATTATAGATAATCGTAGAAATAAGCAATATCATATTATGGATAATATTATTAAAGACATAGATGCGTATATATATATATATATATATATATATATATATATATATATATATATATATATATATATATATATATATATAAGGTGCATTAACCTATCAATTACTCGATGAATGTTATGATCCTGTTATAAGGTTGTATTAAGTCTTTCTTAAATACGCAAATAATTTCGACTGTACATTCACTGATCTTCAGGCATGGAAATTATTTTGTTTTTGGTAAAATTCAGGTAGCATCGGAGACGAAAAAATATAATGAAAATCGAAATAAGTTTTTTTTTTTTTGCAATGTGTTATTGATAACGGATACAAACTTTTGGAGCCCGAAGTCGCAACGCTAAGGTTGTTTTTTTTTTTTGAAAATTTAAATGAGCATGTTTTTTACTAATATGGTAATTCGAGAATTTTTTGTTGTACTTTATCAGTGAACACTGCATGAACTAAATAGTTCAATAAATAGAGTAATGTCTCAGTTGTTATACCTAAAATTTGCACGTCGGATCAGTTGTTTTAAATCAAATATTTGGTGCAGTTCAATTTATATTACAACGAATCATTCATACAAAAAGTAGATTAGCAAAGTTAATGAAATAAAATGGCGAAATCCCTTCGCTAACAAAATTTTGAAGGTGAATTATATCATTAACTTTACTAATTAACTTTTTATCAGATATATATATATATATATATATATATATATATATATATATATATATATATATAAAAATTTATATCCATATATTTGCTTACATACTGTCTACTGAAATAAAAACCTGAATTTCCTTTATAACATGGAAGACTTCAAGCTTGGACGAGAATAATAGAATCTATTGATCAAGTAAGGAAAGGATTTATTATCGAACTGTTTTTTAGAACTGTTCCATCGTTTTTGAAATCATTTTTGATTTGCTTTGTAACGTGAAGGACTTCAAGCTTGTATGAAGATATAAGAACCTATTGATCACTACGTATTCTTATATCAACGGAAGGGATTTCTTGAACTGTTTATATAAAATAGTTCAATCGACTTTTTTAATATTTTAATATTTGGAAATCATCTTCGAAGACGTTTTCACAACATCGCCCACGTGACGACGACGTGATCATATTGAAACGGAACGCTGATCTTATATAAAAATTTCAGTTATCTGTTTGGATTAGTTGTGCTCTTATGTCCATCGTCTTTTGTGTTAAATTTTTATATGTTCTAATATTAATTATGTTTAAATGAAAATGTCCATGAAGATGGTCTTAAATAGACCGAAACGTCCGACGTCGACTTTATATTAACATTAATACAGCATAATTGCATATTAAGATTTTTGTTTGATTTTTCTGTATTTCATATATATATATATATATATATATATATATATATATACACACACACACATATATATATATGCATATATATATATTTGTATTTGTATTTGTATGAATGATTCATTTTTATATATATATATATATATATATATATATATATATATATATGCTCGACTCCTCCGTCGAATTCGACGTATGAGGTTCAAGCAGATCAGTTCCTGGGAAACTGACAGCCCGACACCTTCTCCTAGACTTGTTGCCATCCAAGGCTATAGAACCCAGTCTGACCTGCTATTTACCCACAGGGATAAGAAGAGGATTCACACCTTTATCAAGGGTATTAGCACGTAAGTGAATGTAATGGATTCGACTGGAATTCGGCTCTCCGATTCTTCAATCCAAGCCGCTGTCCACTACCCAACCGTACCCTTTATATATATACATACATATATATATATATATATATAATATGTGAAAATATATAGAAAATAGGAAGGAACTGGTTAGGTAAATAATCCAAAGTCCCTTAGTATTTTAGTTATTATTTTAAAAAAGATAGTGCTCGATACAAAAGTAGAGCATAAATATAATTATTTATTTAAAAATATGATTCCAAATCGCGACATAAGAAGTCCCATGTTTCAAAACAAGAGCCGAAAACTTCAATATAATTATTTAAATTATTTAAATTAAATTGAGTTAAAATAAGCTCTGTTCCATCTTCAAGCGAAATTTTTTTTTGGTATAACGTGTTTCTGAAATTTACGTGTTTTAAAAAATTGAAATCAAAATTTCCATGGTAACAGCTAGGGCGAATTGTTTTTAAGTTGGGTAGGCGGGTGTTGGGTGTTAATAATAAAAGTATCAGTATAGAGTTACTTTCGTAGATGTCAAGTCAGTGAAAGGTGGGGTGTCTAAATTTGAAACGGAAGATGTATTAACCTCGTCTAGTTTGCATGTCTATGGAGATTTATTTATTTTTTTTATTTTTTTTTTTTTATGAAAGGGATTTGTGCATATAAAAAAAAACAAACAAAAACTATCGTAACGTTTGTTTTTTGACGACTTCATAAAGGGTTATCTTTTTTTAGGTATTTAAACTATTTATTTCGGCTATGGATTATGAAGGGTGTTATATTGTATGCATGTTTTTTAGTTAATTATTCAAATCATGAATCTGATGAGTGGGCTATGGATTAAACAAGTTATTATATTGTATGCGAGTTTTTTAGCTAATAGTTCAAACCAAAAATCTGATGATGCCTACAAAAACCGTTAACTCGTGTCTATTGTTTAATAGATTATTATTATTTAGAAGTTTAATTATGTGTAAGTTCTCATGGAGGCATAAAGGGCATGGGTCATCCCAAGTTTTACATGTTCTAGCCTTGTTAATAATTTTCCATTTAACTTTAGGGTGTCCTATTTGTTTCCTTCAAATGCCAAAAATATTTAGATAGGGAAGTCTGATTTCTTTTGTTTATATTATTGAAAGAACACTTATGCTGCCTCCATCTATGTTTAAAATTATTCTTCGTGGACCCAATGTATATCTTATTAGTGCTAGGGCTCTCAGTGGATGATATAGTACATTGGTATACCACTGATTTAATGCAGCATTTATTTTCTAATGGGCAGTCTTCTAGGTTTCTACAGTTACATAATTTTTCCCTTTTATTGTCTGATTTAAGTGCAGGGTTTTTATTAATACTGTTTAGGCATGGGGGTTTGTTCAAGATCTTATTATTGTGTTTTTTTATTATACGTTCAAGATTTTCAGAGCAGCTGTAACTCAATTTTAGGGTGTTCTTATTGAATATATTACTAAGCTTACTATTGGTGGGGAAGTGTTTATCAATTAGGTTTAAGAATTTTTATCCTAGTTTAATATTAACCATTTGGTTGAACGGAGGGGTGTACCAAATGATTTTTCTATTCCTGTTTTTTTTCCTATGGCCAGTGCAATTGTCTCTATAGTTAATGTTAGCATTTTTATAACCACTATTTTTTAGGGCAGTGTTATAGAAGCCATTGTGTTGTTGGAATATTTCCTTGTTAGCGGAGTTAATGCTAATTCTATTTTCTATTGACGAGGGTTTATGTTTAATTATGGATGGAGGGTGGTTTGACTTCGGGTGTATATATAAAGGGTTAGCATTAGGTTTGCTATAAGGTTGGTATGTGTTGCCAGGTAAGTCTAGAGTTACGTCAAGGAAGTTTACCCTTTTTAAATTAGAAGAGACAATTACCTTTAAGTTTAGTTTTTTAAATTCATTAAATATAATTTTTCTGATTTTTTCAATCTTAAAACTAGTATACTGATACTTATTATTAACACCCAACACCCGCCTACCCAACTTAAATAATTCGCCCTAGCTGTTACCATGGAAATTTTGATTTCAATTTTTAAAACACGTAAATTTCAGAAACACGTTATTCCAAAAAAAATTTCGCTTGAAGATGGAACAGAGCTTATTTTAACTCAATTTAATTTAAATAATTTAAATAATTATATTGATTTTTTCGGCTCTTGTTTTGAAACATGGGACTTCTTATGTCGCGATTTGGAATCATATTTTTAAATAATTATATATATATATATATATATATATATATATATATATATATAACTATCTCTTCTTTACAGAAGATTCTCCGATTCCTCAACCCAAGCCGCTATCCCTTACTCCACCGTGCCATATATATATATATATATATATATATATATATATATATATATGAAAAACGAAAGACGTAAACGAAAGCAAAATATCATGAACATGCGCGTTAAATTCATGAATACCCGCGTGTACAAATGGCGTAAAAAACAAATTGAAAAAGACGCGGAAGAAATTAAAAAATTAAGAAAAATTGCAAATACCGTTTAAAACCACAACCCCTGAAGACTGGAAATTTTAACCAAGAAACATCGATATCGGGATAAAATAGATATTCAAATGGTAAGTAATCTTTTCATATAATATTAGATATACATTTATTTCATATATATATATATATATATATATATATATATATATATATATATATATGCGATTTTATGTGCTTGTTTGTGTGTATGTGTGTGCGTTAATATATGTTTAATATATATTAACTGAGGAAGGTTCTTGATTTGGCTTATTCGTGAATTTGAGAGTCCCTAAGTATTTACATATTCTCAGGCTGCCGTTAGATTTGGGTTCTTATTTGCATGGGACTTTCTTTTCCTTGCTGCAGCCTTGGCTCTTTTGATTGCAATCTGGTCCTCTGTTAGCAGAGATTTCTCTTTTGTGAGGCAAACTGCTGCCTAATGCGATGGGCAACAATATACAGAAGGACTCAAAATTGATCGCTGCATTTAACAATTGCATTAATATTTAAGCTTACCTTTTAAAAGTTCAACGATAATTCTTCTGCTACCACTTAATTTAAAGACAATTTGATGTACGTAGATCCTTACTTTCCGTACAAACAATTATGTTTACTTCATGGGTGACTTTCTATGGATTTCGCAAATAATTTCGATTATTCCTATGTTATGATAATTGTTATCGTACAAAAAAAATTCGTCGTAAAATGTCACGTAAAAAATCATCGAGAACAATCGCAGTTATAGGAATCCGAAATTTCTGTAACATGAGCTAGTGAAAGTTAGAGAGTTGTGTCCCTTTAATTGAAAAAACGTGACACACTGATATTGGCATTTATTATATAGATGAAGACTACTTGACAAGGATGTCTTATTGTGTTGTCTTATTTTTAACTATCTTTAGTTATTTACCGCCAAGACAGCGTTTATTTGAATCCAATGAGTGCCCATACTGCCTGAATGGTCATGATTAAGCTCTTTCAAATATACTTTTTGTTATTTTCAAGATCCAGTTTAAATATAGTGATCCCATCTTTTTTCATTTTCAAACACCTTTTTTTTTTAAATACGAACGTAATATTCTATGGTGATGCCATTGTCAGGTGGCTGGCGAGTGAGTTTTCTTATTGATTGAATGTATCCTCGTTAATTTAATAATCTTACTTGTATTGGAGACACCCATTGAAAATTTGACTTATAATGATCACCGAAACTAACCTCACTAATCATGCTGAGGTGCCTCGTATCATCGTTTGCTAAATAATTGTGATGTGCGAGCTAATTTTGATGTTATCCTGTCTAATTATTCATCAGATAATAAAAATGATATACATGGTGATTTCCGATTTCAGGAATAACGCACGTTAAATCGATGATGAAGGCCGATAGTGATATGACTTCTCTATTGTCTACGAGCTGAAAGAGATCGCAGATTAGGGCAGGCCGTGTTTATTGCGGTCAGTTTGGAAATTAGAGTTTGACATGATAAATAACGACACAAAACATTTTTTTTTCAAATCGTTAGAGTTTATTGAGAAAATGATTTTAAATTTTAAGTTTATGTTCAAAATCATAGCGTTGGAATTTCATTCCGGTAATCAGAGAGACCTTATATCACAGACTTACAAAATTTCTGATTTACTGAACCTTTACAAATTGTATATGGACTAGATTCATGGCAACAAGCACATTATTACTAAATCATTATGCCATCAAATAAGACCTTCATTTACTTAAAGGGAAATTATACTGAACAATTTAACTATATCATGATGCAATATGATACACAGTGCTGTAGTTTTAGTGTGATTTTCAATAAACAATGCAAATTTAAAACATTTTGTCTTATAATTAGTACCCAGAAGTATTACAGTGTTATATGTACTTTTATCTAATTTTTGTTTAATTTGACTGAAGTTTGCATTAGTTTTCTTGAAAGTTGAGGGAGATTTTAGTTTAAAATTTGTGCTGAAATCGATTTTTTCGTTTTTACGCGGCTTTTCGCTAAACGCAGTGATGTAGAAATAAAAATGAGATATCTTTGATCTCGTCATGAAATATGTAACCTACATACTGATTTTGAACGAAATCGGACGAAAAATGTTGAATTTATCGATTTTTGATCGGCTTTATCGATTATTGATTTTTTAAAATTATCGATCTTTAACCCCGAGCACCTATCTCTTATATTGTATATTGTATGTGCCAAGTTTGGTCAAAATCGGTTGGATGAATCTCAAGTGAAAAGGTATCACACAGACAGATTGATAGACAGACACACAGACGGATAGACAGACACGCAGACAGATAGACAGACACACAGACATCCTCTGTTTTATATATATATAAACAGAATTTTAATCCGTAGTACCAATGCGGAGAAAGATTTTTTTTTCTTTAGTTTCGTTCTTAAATTTTGTTTGGGCTCTTAATATGTGAACTTTTTTACAGACATATACACATATATAAAAAAAACGTGTGTGTGTTTCTGTGCGTGAGTGTGTGTGTGTGTGTGTGTGTGTGTGTATGCGTGAGAGAAAGAGAGAGAAAGAAAGAAAGAGAGTACCTCTGAGTGGACAAAAGAGCGAATAGTTATCTCTTGAATTGTTTTATTGTCTTCTCTCTTTTTTCATATTCTCAAACACTCAGTAACCACTTGCGTCCGAGTTGCTTTATTGCCTTACTTGGGAGTGAAATGATTAAAAGAATGTTCTCTCTCTCTCTCTCTCTCTCTCACACACACACACACACTATCTCTCTCTCACACACTCTATCTCTCTCTCTTTCTTTCTTTCTCTCTTTCTTTACTTTTCCTTCCTTCATTCTCTCTTTCATTTTTCCTTCTTTCTTTCTTTCTTTCTTTTCTTCTTTCTTTCTCTCTTTCCTTTTTTCCTTCTTTCTTTCTTTCTTTCTTACTTTCCTTCTTTCTTTTCTTTTTCTCTCTTTCCTTCTTTCCTTGTTAGTTCCTTTCTTTCTTTCCATCTTTCTTTCATCCAAGTTCATTTTTTCCCATTTTCTATATATTTTTCTATTTCTACTATATCTCTTATTTGTTGCACCCCCCACACATATATACATATATATATATATATATAGATATATATATATATATATATGCATATATATATATATATATAAACATGTTTCTGTGCGTGCCTGTCTGTCCTAGTCTATATCAAGCATCAAATTCGGTATCCCTCTTTAATTTCTAAATCACGAATAACATATTTATTAACCATTACCGATTATCAAATCGAAGTCGTAATGGGAAATTCGTCCGGGCTGTTGTCCCAGAGTCACGCATTTCTTTCAATCACTGAACCTCTTCAGTGTTCGATATTCTATACGACACGAGCCTTGCATGCCTTCGAATGAATGATTTTCTCTGTAGGGTTGCTTCAATCACGACATTCACAAGATCAAAACAAACGTTTCTGGCCTTCGATCATCATGTCGATTAATCATTTCTGTTTGTTTTTCACTGTCTATCTTAGCGCTTATCTCGACCCCCTCCTCTCTAATTATTTCACTCTCTCCCCATCTATCTATTTATCTATCTCAATCTGTTCATATCTATCTGTCTATCTATCTGTTCATATCTATCGAAATCAGTTCATATCTATCTACGTATCTATCTATCTATCTATCTCCATCTGTTTATATCTATCTATCTATCTATCTATCTATCTATCTATCTATCTATCTATTCTTTTCATTTTATATATAAGATATAATAGATCTATCGTTGTTCTGTCCAGATCTATCTATCTATCTATCTAGCTAGCTATCTAGCTATCTAACTAAACCTATCTATTTATCTATTGCAATCTGTTCATATCTAGCTAGCTAGCTAGCTATCGCAATCTGTTCATATCTATGTAATCTATCTATCTATCGCAGTCTGTTAAAATCTATCTATCTCAATCTGGTCATATCTATCTAGCTCAACCTGTTCATATCTATCTATCTATCTATCTATCTATCTATCTATCTGTCTGTCTGTCTGTCTCAGTCTATTAATATCTATCTATCTATCTATCTCAATCTGTTCATATCTATCTATCTCAATTTGTTCATACCTATCTATTTATCTATTACAATCTGTTCATATCTAGCTAGCTAGCTATCTATCTCAATCTGTTCATATCTATATATATATAGAGAGAGAGAGGTTTACACACACACATATATATATACATATACATATATATGTGTGTGTGTATGTGTGTGTTAAAATGGTCACTAAAGTCAACATCTAGAGGTGACAATGTCAACTTTTATATTTACATACGCTCTATCCCTGATATTGAACCACAAATATAAGCATGCCTCATAAGTATATATATATATATATATATATATATATATATATATATATATATATATATATATATATATATATATATATATGTATGTATGTATATGGGGCAGATATAAAGTTTTCGGCTTGATTCAATTACTAAAATAGAAGAAATGACAAAACATCAGAGTTTAGAGGACAGAGGACGGCTTTTGAGTTGTGCCGAGAAAGAAGATTCAGCACTCGAAAGAAATATAGGCTAGAAATAAACGGGTTGTCTAGTCAAATATGGTTATCCACTAAAAATAACGTTGTTGA
Organism: Acanthosepion pharaonis; assembly: GCA_903632075.3. Classification (NCBI taxonomy): domain Eukaryota; kingdom Metazoa; phylum Mollusca; class Cephalopoda; order Sepiida; family Sepiidae; genus Acanthosepion; species Acanthosepion pharaonis. The sequence goes on from CAHIKZ030003087.1 coordinate 1,412,860, forward strand.
TGTTGCCACGTCTACGCATGCGCACGAAACGAGCGTCGCTGGTAGTTTCAAAATTTTTGGAAGAAGCCTTTTTTTTTTACTTTAAAGAATATTTCTTACAATCTAGCCAAAATCATCTATATTCTTTTTCTTTTTCTCTCATTCACCTTTGTCTCTAACTATTCCACACTATGAAAAGAGAAAAAAGTATGAAAAATGGTTATATATTGTAAGAGCCTGGACGGAAATATATCATGGCTGAACTAACGATCAAAGCAATTTCAACACATTTTCGTCTCAGTGGATTATTTTCTCTTTTACTCAAAGTAGAATTCCTTATGTCAAAATTGTAGCCAATTTCGTTACGGTAAACAACCAATGCGTTTTATGTGTTGTCATTTAACGACATCAGTTAACAAAATTAAATTGAGTTTTAAATAATTAAACATTTAAACAAAGGACAAATTCACAACCGAGTAGTGGCGCCTGGCTCAACGCAGTGCCCTCTTTATCTACGGGTACCCGTCTAGAGGATGAGTGCACTCGGGTAAGAGTCGCGATCCATCTTGGACTCAAATGATCTGCGTGTCATAGATGCAGATGTGGAGCTTCTATTGATGAGTTTGGTTTGCATCCTCTCTCCTGTCGTCGTAGTGCCGGCCGCTTTCCAAGTCATGCAGCAATAAACGACATCATCAGAAGCCTGTATGCAGTTGGGTTCTCTTCCCAAATCGAACCCGTAGGCATCGACCGTGGTGATGGAAAGCGGTCGGATTTTTCAAAGAATCATTCTTTTTTCTTGAAAGAATATTTCTTACAATTTCGCCAAATTCATCTATATTCGTTTTCTCTCCATCACCTTTGTCTCTAAGTATCCCACATTATGACAAGAGAAAAAGTATGAAAAATGGTTATATATTGTAAGAGACTGGACGGAAATATATCATGGCTGAACTAACGATCAAAGTAATTTCCAGACATTTTCGTCTCAGTGAATTATTTTCTCTTTTAATCAAAGTAGAATTCCTTATGTCAAAATGTTTAATAAAAAACAGAAAAATATCAACTAAAATGCTGCAAACAGTTGACACATTTAGTTTTCAAAACATGTAGAGTAATTGATAAAAACTGAAATATTGCTTGCATAATTGTAGCAAAATGTGATCATGTGACTATCTCATATCTAAGCAAACTTATTTGGTAAAATGTCTCCTTCACGGATTATCCCCTCCCCCGTAAGCTTATCGAACATATCTTTATTTCTATACAGCGATATCTACAGCCCTTAAAACTCTCTGGCTCAATTATATATCAATTATCCTAGGGAAGAACGTAGATGTAACGTGGTTGAAAACTATGGAAAAATGTTTTTGATGATTCAGCAGATATCTACACATCCATTAAAATAATAAAGTTGGTCGCTAATGGTAACGTAATCCGAAAGCGAGGCTTGCATCTTTATGGTTTTCTCGATTCCTCTGCCTTTATAAGCTCTCGCAACATGCAAAAAGGGAAAATGTAAAAATAATAAAAATGCAATTGTCAATTCATAAACATATATGTTTAATGCATAGCAAAATATTGAATTGGAAACACAAGTTTAGATATTCTCCAATGTTATATATTCGAGAAAGAAATATTTAACGGAACATGACATTGAGTGGAGCTACTAAGAAAGAATATTATGAATAATAAAAAATAAATATGCTCATAAAATGGCGGAAAGAATACATTTTGATCTCTGCAAAAGTTTAACCATCAATACGGATACAGAAAAATGTTCTGTGAAAAGAATTTTCGAAACTCTATGGAAATGGTTTAGTAAAAGAAAGTTTAGCGTAAAAAAATTCTATAAAGATTGTTGTGAAGTGAATACTTATGAAATATCATTACGATCCAAAGTACTTTTGGTTTCATAATCATGTTTTTAATTTTTCCTTTTTTTTAATCATTTAAACCCAAGAAAGACAATAAAGCCACTAAGACTCAAGGGGTTACTGATTATCAGAGAATATGAGAAAAAAACTATGAAGAAGTGAGAACAATAAAAGAACAGTATTTAAGAAGACAGAAGATAACGATTGATATTGCATTTTTAAGATTAAAGATTACCGGGAAGCAAAAATTTGGAAGAAAGTTCAACAGACGGGAAGTGTGAGAAAAAAAACTATTAGCATAAAACTTACGGTCTATTAAAAGTGTCTTTAATAATAAACATTTCAACAATAAAACGGACATAATTTAAAAAAAAAAACAAGAATAGGAAAAACACAACTACTGAACTTGGTAGAAAAATAAAAACAAGCATAAAAAATACAAATAAGTCCCCTTCCCACAAAAATGGAAGGGGCTAACCAGTTTCATGCTTCATTCAGCAAAACAAGATCGAGATTAATAAATAAAAGTACTGTGCACCTATTAAAAATAGAAAATGAAGACCAAAAAAGCACACCTGTTTCACTAATATCAGTTTTCTAAGCGCAGCTTATATGTGGCACAAGGCCGAAAGTATGGGGCACCAAGTTAGGGTCGAACTCAATATGCCGATATAATTAGTTTAATGACACGAGCTTGCTAACCATTACAAAGAACCCCGATCGTCTCAATAACATATCGAGAAAATATATTTTACATAAGCAGATTATATTAAGTCCGCACAGCCACTCCTTCTGATTACACAAGGATCGTTGTTTTGGCTGAATAAAAATACTTCCCAGGACTTTTAGATGGTAGCTAAAATACTTTTTCAGACCCAGATGTGTCTACACACCCATGCAAATCATCTATCCAACACTTTCCCAAATAATCACCGGGACATGTTGATTAATTCTCTTCTCTAGAAGTTGATTGGTCCCATCTATATAGTCAGCATCACATGACATTTAAATTCGTATATAGAAGATCTGGTTTTAAAGATAAGCAAGACATCTTTTTGAATTTACCTGAACATATATCGAGAAGAGAACATAAGAAGTGAATTGGCCAAGAAATAGCAACGACCAACACTGATTGAGATTTGCTTAGCAGATCTCGCATCGGCTTCACCAATCAATAAAAATTTAAGCTAAAACGGTCATTACTCAGAGCCAAATGTTGTTTCGACACTAGCTTGGCAATCGTATAGCAGCTTACAGAGAGAAATAGAGATTTTCATTTAAGCAAAAGAGATTACTGTAAATGTTCGTCTCTGATTAAGGGATTATAGTATAACACTAGTTTCTAAGCCTATGGCAATCCTCTAGATTTCTTTTAAAAGAGAAGATACCGATAGTTACATGTAAACTTGTAATTATTGCATTATAAATCTTACCTGGCTCTGGCAACAGCAAAGTACCTACACGGTCCAATTCATCAAAGGATTGTCTTTTAGTTTTCTTACACTAATCACTTTAAAGAGTTTATTTATTTTAATCTTGTTGGTAATTGTTGAAACTTGACTAATGCATGGAATAATAATACAACACAAAATGTACTTAGAACAAAATGTATTGAAACAAGAAAGGTGCACAATATTTACATATAGTCTTCTGTATATTCTTGGGAAGACCGTTCCTGGAGAATGTGTTGACTTAGTCGCAGTCGGGCAGAGTCTCTGGATTGAATCTCTTGATTCCTCTCCTCGTCTTCCCGGTACCAACCATATTTATATGGTCGGTACTCCACTATGCAAAGTAGGTGGATCCTACCACAACAGTAATCTTCAAGAAACCATCTCATAAATCTCCTACGGGATTGTTCTAACTTGCCGTTGCCCTGTAAAACCGCTTCAGCTGGCAGACTAACCTCACATGAAGGGGTGGTGTCAATAAGGCGCCAACTGGTGAAGGACCTCCTCGACTTGGGTCACCTCCCAGTGCAGAAGGGTTCCTCGGCCATGTGTTCGCGACTAAGGCGAGCCACCTACCTGTAAGGACATCGGCTGCGGTCTAACACGGAGACGGATGAACTCCACCAGGCTAAAACGTCCAAGACACGCCACGAAACAACTTTATACCAGAACGGTCGCAGCCCGGGTTACTATACAGCGACAGCAACAGGTGGAGGAGATTGGTGAAAGCTTAGCACGTCGGCGCCACAACGAACCTTCCGGGGTTTAAGGGTGAAAGCTAAAGACAGAAAAGCCAAATCGTCTAGACACAATTCCAGATAAACCTAGAGTCTATCCGATAACATCAACATTATCTCGTATTTTAGATTACCTTAGTAAGGCATGAAACCAAATGAGGTGAAATTGGAAGACGTAAGAATCTATTGAACCAATTTTAGTATTGGGGACGCCCCCCCCCCTTTATTTTAAATGCCTTGCTCTTTCATGACGCAGGTGATCATAGATTTCCACCGATTCCTTTTCTTTATTCGCAATGCATTAACATAATTTCTTAATAAATATAAATACCACTCCATTCTCTTCTGCAAGGATTTGGAATCAGACTTTTCCATTTTATTGGTTGCCAAGCCGTGCGTCGATAGCCCGTTGTCTACCTCTTTTTCACTCAAAGACGAGGAAAAGAAAGATCCAAAATGCAGCACAACTCCATCTTGTCTGGACATCTCTGCTGCAAAGAAAAAATATGAAAAGGCAATTTATAGAGTAAAAAACAAAAATCTTTTTTTTTTTTTACACCTCAACTTGATATTATGTTGTAAACATCATCAACTCGATTGTTTTCCTTGATTTGAATTCTTAAGCGTTTCGAACTTCTTTGCAACATTTTACTCAAATTAAGGAGTGACCCAGACTGACAACTGCTAGTCGAAATATTTCCATAAAAAAAAAGATTGGTTCGTGTTTTCCCCGTGGACATTTCTGTAAATTTAAACGCAATAGATTCAAGCAGAATTCGAACTGCCTTTTTAATAACTAGATTCTCACAGTAATTAATATCGTTGAAGTTGTCGCCAACATTTTTGTCAAGATTCATCAATCCTACGTTTCCGTCCTGGGTATGACGATAAACTACATCCACGTCCAAAGTAAGACGATAAACTACGTCCAACAGCAAGGCCTCTGATTAGGAGGCTTTGAGGAGCGTGGAACCGCCTCTTAATTGCTAGTGTTCCCAGATCCACTCTATTTTCCCAAAGCTGGGACCCTAACAGGTGGTAGCTTTGGGCAAATAGTTAGCCCTGAAACTGAGGTAAAAAGCATTATGAAAGTGTAAAAATAGGTTTTTATACCAGAAATACTTTGTAAAAAATTATTACCAGAAATAAATCTTTGAAGAAAAAAAATGTTACCAGAAATATGTTTTTGAAAATAATGTTACCAGCTATACAATTTTGAGGAAAAAATATTACCAGGAAAAAAAAGTTGACGGCATTAAATGACCCACAGAGGTTTTGTTTTGTAAAACAAAGCAAACCAAACCAAAATCAACCCTACGTTTGGTTCAATTTAGCAAACCAATCGATGAAATTTAAAAACTTAAAGAAATGATATGCAATACCCAATATTGTATTTTTATTAAATAAGTATATATTATTTTAATCATTAGTTTTTAAAATACTGAGTGTGTGTTGTCTATTAAATAATAAAGCTTTTAATTTTTTAAAAATATTAATGAAAATTGATTGTACTAAGCTACGCATTCTAGTAAAACCAACTGTACATTGTACCCACTTACCCATTTGACACTTCTCCCTAAAATTTGGTTTCGATCGGTCAATGTATGGCTATTTTAGAGGGTATGACAGACGGACTAACAAAAATCAAATAATTTTATATATAGATAGATAGTTGGTTGTTGTTGGTTGTTTTGTTTTATGGCATATCAACCTCAATGGGTCATTTAATGCCGACAACTTTTTTTCCTGGAAATATTTTTGTTTTGCCAAAAATCTATTTCTGTTAATATTTTTTTCCTCAAAATTTATAGCTGGTAATATTTTAAAAAATGTATTGCTGTAATTTTTTTTCAAAAACGTATTGCTGGTAATAGTTTTTTTCTTCAAAAATTTATTTCTGGTAATATTTTTTTTTTTTTTTTTACAAAGTATTTCTGGATTTAAAACCTATTTTTACACTTTCATAATGCTTTTTACCTCAGTTTCGGGGTTAACTATTTGCCCATAGCTGGGACCCTAACAGGTGCTACCACTCCAGGTCAGGGTGGACATGGGAACACCAGCAATTAAGAGGTGGTTACACGCTCCTCAAAACCTCCTGATCAGAGGCCTTGCTCTTGGACGTAGTTTATCCAGAACGCGGATGTAGTTTATCGTCATACCCTGGACTAGATAGATGGTAATGACTCTTCTGTAATTTTACAAATGGGCAATGAAAGACTGAAACATCACTTAACGGTTGAGTTCGCTTTCAACGAGCTGGTCGCTAAGCGAGCTGGTCGCTAAGGGAGAAGTTGCATCGTACACTATTTTAGGCATCAACACATGTAATACGTTCGTGTCAACCGACTACATATAGTCTGAATGTTACTCTTGAGCCATTTCTAAGATTTCTAAATATTTTTACAGTCGTGTATGGAACAGAAACGTAATAAATTCGAGAAAAAACAGTTCTAATTTTGTAGATTATATCAAGTTGTTTACTGTAAACTCAGTACAATTTTTTTTTTATTCATTTATTACTTTATTTACTGATTTAAATTCAGTTTCAAGACAGAGAAAACAAACACGAACACAATTTTCATACAAGGTGCAATTTCGTCTGGTTTGATTGATTTTTTTTTTATGATATCTTGCTGCTGGTCGTACATCCGGGGTTTGTTAAAGATATAAGTCGTTCAGTGAGGTCCATCAGTATTTCCAAAGAAAAATCGACATGGTTCGAATTTAAAAGAAAAGAATATTTTCAGCAAACGCAAACAATAATAATAAAATTAAAGATTTCCCTTTTTTTCTTCTCCATAGCGAATGTTCAATTTCGCATACCAATCGATGAAATTTTAATAAGCTGATTTGTTTGGGAAAATACTTTAACAAAACCCTACGTCGCGGTTCTCACCCCCCCCCCCCCCTAGTAAAACCGACTCTACTTGTAGCCTACTTACCTGTTTGTATTTCTTCCAAATTAGTTTTGATCAGTCACTGTATGTTTTTTTAGTGGATGTGACGGACGGATTGACGGAAGTTATAGAATTTTATATATAGACTGTGCCGATAACTGTTACATTGTTATATCTATAATTAGACACTACATGTCTTGAAAAATAATGCTGTTTTTTACTTTTGTGTAAATACCGACAGACAATGATACAATTTCAGTCACGAGGCAAGTGAAGTTTAATCATATTGCCTCGTGTTGATCCTCAGTTTATTTGAAATCAGACAGTCGGCAACATTGTCTACTTAGTGACGAATCCCCTGATTCTTTCTTTTATACGCCGTTTACCTTCAGGACATAGGCGATCATAGCCCTCCACATTGTCCTGTCCATTGTCGTTCTTTATTAAGTCACTTTCCTCTGTCCCTTTTCCCCCAACTGTCCTGTGAGTTTCAGATTTTTCAAGCATTCTTTCCTCATTACGTGACCAAGAAATTTCAAATGCCTCTTCACGATGTTAAGTATAAGTTTCCATTTTGTTCCCATTTTCTCTCAAACCTCGTCATTGCTCACATGTTCAGCCTATGGTATCTTCAGTATTTTTAAGTAGAACCACATTTCTGTTGTTTCAAGTCTCTTCTTCATCTTTGAGGACATTGTCCAGCCTTCGCTGCCATAGAGGATGACAGACATCACGTAACATTTGAGCACTATTTTCTTCGTTTCTAACGATATTTTATGTGTCTTAATACTCTGCTTAGCTTTTGGAAGGCACTTTGGCCATCCCAATGCTTCTTCGAATCTCAGTGTCGAACTTTCCGTCCTCAGTACACTTCCCAGATATTTAAATTTCTGTACTTGTTAGATTTTAGTAACCCCGATTTGTATTTTGCATTTTAGGCTTACCCTTTTGCTGAAAACCATGCATTCTGTCTTCTTGTACTTTATACTTAGTCCTTTCTTCTTGCTTTCCTTTGCTATCTTCTGTAGGAGATTTTGTAGTTTCCTTTCCATATCTACTGTCAACACTGTCATCTCAATACATCTTCGGATCACTGTATCCCACTTTATTGTCTTTACGTTCGTTCTGACATCGCTATAAGAAAATACTTGTTAATATTCAGTTGAGAACATCACGGTAAAAGGTGATTTACTGAGAATAAAAGACGAATGGAACTCTGATTGATGCTGAATGGGGAATGATAAAGCTGTCGCAATAATTTTTAGAAAGCGAATCTTTGAATCAAATTCAGCAGAAAAAAAGAAAAGTAAATATAGGAAATCATACAGAGATGGTTGTCTTTTATGAAACGTAAAAAAAAATTCTCTTCATTGAATGATTGAAATTATCTGTGTAGAAAAAAGAAGGCGATAAAAAACGTATTGATCTAAAGTAGTCAATCAATAATAATCGACATAAATCATTACATGGTGGTATTTTATGTTTGTCTATTCGATTTTACTGATGATCTTTAGTGGGAAAGATAAGGTGAAAGTTGTCACACCATTTTCAACTCGCACTTATCTGACCCACACTGAAATGATAACGTTTCAATTAAGTCACTTGTTTATAATTAACGAGCTATTAATTAGCTCCTAACAGAATGTTAACCTTTTTCATTCTCTAGTTATAAAAAAAACCCTGAAACCTATAAATATCAGGTGTGTAGAAAAATGCTAAAAAGAAACATTAATATTATTAAGGAGGCCGGAGAAATATGTCAACTTGACCCAATATCTGTTTGGTAATTTGGTCAAATTTCGAAGAGTTGGTCGGGAATCATAAGGTGCAGTAGAATTAAGCCTTGAAAATTATGCACTAGAAAATGGCTGATTGACATACAAAAAACGGCCGTGATCTCACAGAAGAAAACGAAGAGGCTTATAATTTTAATTATATTTTAAAACAGTCAAATCTTTTGTCTCATATATATATATATATATATATATATATATATATATATATATATATATAGAGAGAGAGAGAGAGAGAGAGAGAGAGAGAGATAGATAGATAGATAGATAATATTAGTTGTCAATGTATATATATATATATATATATATATATATATATATATAAATTCCCAAGATGATAGAATCCAGAATTTGTAGGTCTGATGAATTGGATCGTGATTACGATTCCAATTTAATAAATTATAACCACGGAATATTAGTGTTTGAGTCTTTTATATTATATTATCATACTTATTATAAAACCCAGGTTGTGTGTCTGTTCGTTTATATATTGGATCAGATTTCCTACATTTTTCAACCGATTTCATAAAAACTTCACAGGACTACGTAAAATTACCTTGCGGTGGTTCTGACAGTGCCAAAAATTGGAAAAACCCAATTGTTTTTGCTCGAAATCAGTTTGAAAACACGATTAAGGCATCACTGTCGACAGAATGAAAGGGGGACAACTCATATCGAGTTATACCTATTATAAAAAGGTTGTGTGTGTGTGTGTGTGTGTGTGTGTGTGTGTGTGTGTGTGTGTGTGTGTGTGTGTGTGTGTTCGTTTATATATGGGATTGGATTTCCTACATTTTCAACCGATTTCAACAAAACTTCACTTTTTTTTGGCAGGTAGTTTTTATTGTCTTGCAGACTTTTTTTTCTTTTATTTTTACATTCAGAATGCTTTAAAAATTCCATTTACAAGACAATTGTTTATATTAAAATTCTATTCAATCGGTAGACTCATAACGATTGAAAACAATGTTTTGTTTGATTTGGGGTTTGACCAATTCGTAAAAAAAAAAAAAAAATAATTAAGACATGCGTGTCCGTCAACCTTAAACAATAATCTTTGTCAATTTTATTTTTCAGTCTTTATGATAGTCGATACTTGATCTATCTCTTACTGTTACATCCCCGGGCAACGCCGGGCAACGCTAGTATATTATATATATATATATATATATATATATATATATATATATATATATATATATATATATATATGCAGTACGAGGCAATAAAAATCTACGCACCTATAGAAAGTTGATTTTTGTATATTTATCAAGACAAGTGAGTAATAGAATTCAATTATCAATAAAGAATATTAATAGTGGTATACATATGTACATTATAGAAGCCAAAAAATGATTTAGTATTTTGTTGGGTAACATTTTGTTTTAAAAACCGCCTTAATTCTTCATGGCATTCTATAGACTAAAATCCTTAATAAGTCAATGTTCTTCACCAGATTTTGCCACGAAGAATTAAGCTACTTATTAAAGCAAAATGATACCCAATAAAATACTAAATCATTTTTTGACTTCTATAATGTACACCTGTATTAATAGCCTGTATTAATAAACGAATTCTATTACTCACTTGTCTTGGTAAAAATACAAAAATCGACTTTCGTTAGGTTCCGCCATTTTTTAACTTATACTGTATATATAATGAAAAATCAAGAAAAGACCTTAAAAATCCATCTCGTTTATAATTTATTTCATGAATAATGTTATATACATCTCTTCGGACCGAAAGTTTACTCTTTTCTCTTCCCGCTCATTATTAATGTTTCACACGGTGTCTTTACTGCTTTTCATGGGGTGATACCGATTATATATATATATATATATTTCACCCCAAAGAAGGCGGGAGTGTCACTAGCACGCTATGGGTTACACAGAGTGGGAGCAAGAGTAAAGAGGCGTGATAAAGGAAAGCATGAAGTGAAGGACGGGGAATAAATCAAAGCATCTGGAGATGTCGATTGACATTGGATTTGAATATTTGGAGATTATAGCTATCAAGGAAGCAAGTAAGAGGAAGGGAGTTCCACAGACGGGAAGTGCGAGACATGAAGCTCTTGGAGTAGAAGAGACGGCTACATTTAACCGTATCAACAGTGAGAGGGTGGGACTGAGATGACAACCGAGTAGCACGTTTAAATTTATGCAGTTTGGGAACTAGCGAAAGTAGCTCGGCGGAGCAGTTACCGTGAAAGTATTTGTAGAAAAGACAGAGGGAAGAGACGGCACGTCTGTGAGAAGGCGACTGTAGACGAGATGCCAGATCAGGGCCAATTATATTGCATATCCGTCTCTGGATTTTGTCGAGGACCCTAAGACGAACAGTGGGGGCTCCAGGCCATATATATGCAGTATTCCATGCAAGGGGGGAATGGTCGATTTATAGATTTGAAGGATGGACTCGGGGAAGAAAAACTTTCTCGCGCAACACAGGGAACCAAATTTTCTTTGCGGTAGATGAAGCTATTGATTCAATGTAATTGTTCCATCTCAGGTCGGCGGACAGTGTGAGACCAAACAGTCGCAGAGAGGTGCTCTCGTGGAGTTGAGCATCAGACATTCTAATGGGAAGCAGGGAGGTTTTTCTGTGGTGGGTAAAAGAGAACAGTATTCTTTTTTCGGTGGTGGGTAAAAGAGAACAGTTTTTTTTTTGAGTTAACCAGCCATTTATCTATATGGAAAGATTGAATCAAATGCTAGATCTGCTGCTAGAAAAGTTGGTTCGCTCTGTCGTTCCAGACAATTTTTCTTGTAAGAATCCATTTTGCACATTTATAAATATACCATTCGTTCTTCCATTGAATATTACTGCCAAATCTGGTCGAGTGAACCTGCTATATATCTCGAGATTCTCAACAAAATCCCCAAAACTGTCTGTAATGTTATCGGTTCTGGTGTTCGGTTACTTATGGATTTAAGTGTACTACTTCATTGGCAAATACGTCTCATCGATTTAATGCTGAAATAGCTAAATGTATCCGTTGGTTCTATTTTAGTAGACTCTTTTCTTGCAATTCTCTCCTGTGGAGGTCCTTTCCGATTTCTTACTTCCCTGATAACTACATTTCCCAACTTCTGTCTTTTCGTTTCTCCTCACTAAAGTCTCATTCAGTTTAACTCCCAGTATCTTAATGGATACATTCCTGGCCTGGGATGAAATGACGTTATATACAAATATATATATTCACAATTAAGTAATTCATCGAGTCTAGAAGAAAACCTCAACAGAATGCAGAAAGCCCTGGATGGCTGTTTCGTCCTATAGTTGGGACTCATCAGCAGTGCGCATCCACTACCGAAAATTGAAACCCGAACAGTTACGATAGGAGGCAAACGCCATACCAACTGTACCAATGGTTCTCGGTGACGAAGAGGTAACGAATTAGACTCGATATAGCGCCGCTCGATCACAAATTCCGCGGTGGAACTTCTCCGAGTTTCTCTTTTACCCATAGGACTGTGCCTCCACGAGCTAGGACTACTATCCCCAAGCCACTCACTCCAGAGCATTAGAAGCCGGTCCAAGCAAGGATATACAGATAGAAATAATTAGGAGGATTTGAAATCATCATGATTAAGTAATTCATTGAGTGTAGAAGAAACCTCAACAGAAAGCAGAAAGCACTGGACGGCCGTTTCGTCCTATATTTGGGACACATCAAATATATATATATATATATATATATATATATATATATATATATTGAAATGAAGGAGAAAGTTTTGAGCCCACAGATAATTTGTAAGATTATAGGTTCCGCACGTACTCCTAATAGTCTTAAAGATAGGTGTGGCTTATGTTTAGAAGTAAAAATTAGTATAATAAAATACAATGATCAGAACCAGCTATTAAATCAGAGGAATGAATTAGTGTTAAAATGTCGACATAAAAACAAATTCAAGTTCCCATAATATATGTTTAATTAATTAGCTTCTATATTCCCAGTACATCCACTCCCTTCTAATTCTTCAAATGTCGAATGTATAAATAATTCTAATTTCTATATTTCCCTCTCTATAACCTCTTTATTTATATTAATTATAATTTATAAAATTTCCCCTCCTCTAAGATCTCCCCAAATCTCTTTCCATTAATCCATTTTTATTCCTCCTTTAATTTTAATTTAATATTTAATATTTCATTCTTCATATAACCCCAAATTAATGTCATATGGTTAATATTCGGGTTTAATTTTATAAAACTTCTTCCCATTAACATAAATAACTTCCACTTACCCCTGACTCGTGCCTTTCGTCTGACTGAAACATTGAAATGTATAAATTCTGTATTAATTTTCGACTGGTTTTTGTTGTTTTTTTTGCGGGGGGGGGATAGCTTTTACAGTTAAATTTCTATTTCTAACATGAACGAAATACACACCAGAGTTGATAAGACAGATGACCGACATCTCAGTCTGCCGAAATAGGTGATATGAGGTGATTTTGGATTTTATTGCTTATTAATTATTTGTTCTGTAATAACAAATACATTGAGCTCTTTTTGTAGATCAGTTTTAATATTTTATATTACTAGGATCCACTTAGATTATATACCAACGGATTTGTCACCTTTACTATATATATATATATATATATATATATATATATATATATATATATATATATATATATATATATGTTTCATTAAAGACGACAGACAAGGTACTGCGATTAAGCCTTTTATTTAATTCTCTTGTGTTCGAACAAGTGTTTTTTGCTTTTGTTTTTTTTGGGGGGGTGGGGACACAGAGTGTGCAAAATAACAATGAAAAATAATATAAATATTTTCTACAAAAACCAAATGCACGTCAGCTACAAACAAGATTAATCTTCACTTAGAAATATCGTAGAGAAATACACTACCCCAATTGACCCGAACAAAAAAATCAAATTATCGACTACAAAAATTTTAAACAGGAAACCTTATCCTCAAAAATAACAACACGCCAACAAAATCAAAATTAAAACGAAAGAACATTATCTATGAGTTCAAATGCTCCTTAAGGAACTTGGTTCCTGATCAAACCGAATTCATATATAATTACATCGATTATATGCCTATTCAGACGACTTGCGTTACACTTATCTGACTACAGCTCTATGAGAACTAATTTAAACAGACACACAAACTTATCAGACTCCATCCGAAACATACTAGTAGAAAATAGAAACATATTAACCTCACCCATCTGTAAAAAAAGATTAAAAAAATGGAAGCCTTAATAATAAAAAGAAAAAAATAACACTTAACTACAAACACGGTCACAATGTGCTAACTGTGTTCGGAAAATAAAACATCCCTACAACGATAGAAACATACACACAACCCATACACCCTATTAAATTGAAAAAATAAAATCATCCTTGATAATCGCTAAAAGTATAGCCGAAAGCTCTCGGAATTACAGAATATTTAGACAGTTTCTACACACTCTATGTCTATAAAAAGCTTAATCGCAATACCTTGTCTCTCGTCCTTAATGAAATATGTATAAATGAAGGATTGATGCCTAAATACACAATTGATATATATATATATATATATATATATATATATATATATATATATATATATATATTGTCATCCACACACAGACTGTTTCGCTGTATCACTGCTCATCAGTATGGATAAACATCCGATTGCCTCAAGCAGGGAATGAATATATATATATATATATATATATATATATAGTCGGGTACATGTATATTTTCGGCTCATAATTTCCAACTTTTTTAGGGCTACATTTTATCATTGTTCTAAATTTCTTTTTTTTTTTCTTCATTACGCTTCTCTAATTTTCTTCATTATCCTTTGCTAAATGCCGAACAAGTTGTCCAAGGTGTAGGGCCTCCGAGCTTTTCTTGTATCATCCTTTGCCGCTTCTAACTGGTGAGTGTGGACTGCCACAAAGTGGCTAATCCATGAGCAAGAGTATGTATGGAATGATCACTAATCGAATGGCTGTTATAGTTATTGGCTAATCTTACTTCAACCTGACTATCGCTATCTGAACCCTTGAACTCACTCCCAACAGTCAGCGAAATAAGCGACCTTGTGAAATGATTAAAAGTTTCACAAAAGGGAATAGGACAAAAAATCAAAATGGCTGACACTAACCTTCCTTTAAAGTGAAAACAGTTATCAATAATTCAATGACATTGCATTAGTTACGTAAATCTCTCGAAACATTTATTTTTGGTAATGTCATTTACAAGGAATTTTACTTGCAGATGAAAGACTTTAAAGGTTCTAAAAGATTTCAAGTTTGTTTAACTTTAAGTAGATTTATTTGAAATTCGATCAGGCCGCGGTTAATTTTCAAGAAAAAGGAAATTTTTTCTCAAATTGCATTTCATTTTTAACCGTTCACTTAGGAAACCTTTCACCATCCGCCATTTTGGGTATATATATATATATATATATATATATATATATATATATATATATATATATATATATATATATATATCAAAATGTATATATATATATATATTAATGGAGTTCACCCCAAGAAGCTACTGGGTGTGGAAAAAACATTACTAAGGAGCGAGAATAAAGAGAATAATCAAGAGGACAGCAGATAGCGACTGGAGATTTAAGTTGGCTGAAAGGGGATTCCACAAGCGAGAATTGCGAGAAAAAACTGTTGCATAGAAATTTGGTTTACCATCTCGTCTGTAAATTGACAAGATCTCAACGCCACTCTAATGCCACCCATAAATTCAAAAAATCTAGGTATCATAAGAAAAGGAGAAATGAAAATTAAAACTATTTTCGAATTTAATAGAGAAAATTTGAATGTTATGATTTGGGCCTGCAGACTTTTTCCACACGCGAGAAGTTCGAGGAAAGAAACTTTTAGCAGAGAACATACAATTACATCTAGCCAACTGGATTGTAAATTGATGAGATCTAGACGCCAGTTTAGTAGTGTGCTTAAATTCATAAAATCTAGGTAGCGAAGAACTCATCCGAAAGTATTTATAGAAAAGGTTCAGAGAGGCAACCTGATATAATGGAATATGCGTCCACCTGTGTTCCCCCTCACTGGAATATGATTGGCTGTTGTCCGTCATAAATACAGACGGACGTGTAGGTACGACAGAATCAAACAGCCTTAGTCTGAGAGTCTTTAACGACGCCCATTGGACTACGCCATTGATCTACACTTCTTACCTGCGACTACGACACGTACCAGTCGATTACTGCTACCATATTCTACTTGGTTATAGTAGCCAAAACCACATAGCCACTTCGTTCAAATATATCCCTTTCTGGGACATATCACAACCTTACGGAGTTGGGAAAATGACTGAAGCCGAGACGCCAGATCAAGACTAATAATATTGCTGATTCTTCTTTTCATTTTATCAAGGAGCTTAAGGTAAATAGCAGGGGCATCGGAACATATGTGATAGCAATATTCTAAGTATGGACAAATGGTAGACATATAGAAGACATTCTGAAGAGAAATATTGTCTCGCACGACACAGTGAATCAACTTTCTTAGCAGCTGACCTAGCAATGGATTCAATATAGTCGTTTCACTTCATGTCAGCTGAGAACATTAGCCCGAGAAAGCACAATATTCTAAGCATGGACGAATGGTCGACATAGATATGTAAGATAGATTCTGGAGAGAAAAATTGTTATAGCACAACACAGTGAACGACCTTTCTTAGCAGCTGACCTAGCAATGGATTCAATATAGTCGTTTCACTTCCTTTCAGCTGAGAATATTAGCCCAAGAAAGCACAATATTCTAAGCATGAACGAATTGTCGACATAGATATGTAAGATAGATTCTGGAGAGAAATATTGTCTTGCACGACACAGTGAATCAACTTTCTTAGCAGCTGACCTAGCAATGGATTCAATATAGTCGTTTCACTTCATGTCAGCTGAGAACATTAGCTCGAGAAAGCACAATATTCTAATCATGGACGAATGGTCGACATAGATATGCAAGATAGATTCTGAAGAGAAAAATTATCTAGCACAACACAGTGAATCAACTTTCTTATCAGCTGACCTAGCAATGGATTCAATATAGTCTTTTTATTTCATGTCAGCTGAGAACATTAGCCCGAGAAAGCACAATATTCTAAGCATGGACGAATGGTCGACATAGATATGCAAGATAGATTCTGAAGAGAAAAATTGTCTAGCACAATACAGTGAACTAACTTTCTTAGCAGCTGATCTAGCAATGGATTCAATATAGTCTTTTCACTTCGTGTCAGACGAGAATTGACAAGAAAATGCACAACAAATCACTTTCCTGGAGGTTAGCATTAGCCATACTGATGAAAGGCAGAGAGTGGTATCTCAGGTGACTAATGGAGAGCAGTTTAGTTTTGTGCGGCCTTAAAATTAAGAACCATCCTTTACCCCAATTAACAAGAGATTGATAATCATTTTGGACATTAGCTGCCAATTTGACCTTATCCTACTGATCAGACTCATAATCGAGTCAGGTGTAAATGGTTGTCATCAGCATAGATAAAAAGTTGAGAGCTGATGTCATCAGGAAAGGTGATTAATGTAAATTAAAAACAGATTAGAACAAAGAATGTAAACCTGAGAGACACGAAAGGATGTAGACGAGTGGCCGTTCAGGATAACTTCCATTTCACGATTTGATAGGAAATATTGAGCCAGTTCAAAAATGTGTCCGGAGACACTGTAACATTTCAATTTGTGGAGAAGACCTGTATGCCCTACCCTGTCGAAAACTTTCGAGATATCCAAATCTACAGCCCGGGCTTCGCCATTCTTATCTAGAGCTTCATAGACTTGTTCCGCTATTATTGCCAGCAGTTGCCCTGGAGAAACGAAAACCATATCGCTTGTCTGAAAAAAAGGCTCTGCGATATGAGATGCTTAACCAATTCAGCATTAATTAGGGCCTCTAGAAGTTTCCCATAAAGATGTAGACGGCCAATAGGCCGATAGTTGGAAGGGTCGGACGGTTAACTTGGTTTCTTAAAGACTGGAACAACAGAGGTCTTCCAGCGGACAGAAAAGCAAGAGGCAGCGAAACATTTATTATATAGTTTAGAGAGAACAGGGGCCTGTTCGAGAGAGAGCTTCTTAAAGACTATTACAGAGATAGCATCAAGTCCACTTTCTTTATGGGAATCCATGTTAGATATGATAGAAGAAATCCTAGAAAGGGGTTCTCTGCATATCACTCAACAGTGACTTAGTTCTGGAACTGGAAGAATATGGAGGCATATTCCAGATGTGTCAAGTGTAGAGTTTAAGGAGAATTTACGGGCGAAGAATTCAGCTTTATCAGCAGATGTTAACACCTTAAATTAATTGAACAGAGGAGGAATAGAGATTTTACACTTATTTAATACACTATTACAGAGCCGCCGTTAATCACGAGATGCAATGCAGTATCTCATTTTCTCACCAGAAACTCAGCTCTTTCCGGGGCTCATTTACATTTATTACAAGCAGTAAACAAGCGTATCAAACCGAAAACAAATGATGTGTATCTACAAAGGTGAGTGATTTCTGAAACTAGTAGAAAAATACAAACATAATAACTTCGTCCACATGTAAAAAAAATAAAGAATAATGGAAGCCTTAATAATAATAAAAAAGCCAATACTTAATATTAATTACGAACATGGCCACAATGTGCTGTGTTCGGAAAATAAAACCCCCTTATAATTCTAAAAACATACACACACCCAACACACCCAATTAAATTGTAAACATAAAATCATCCTTCATAATGGTTAAAAGCATAGCCGTAAGCGCTCGGAATTACAGAATATTTGGACAGTTTTTACACACTCTGTGTCCAAAATAGAAAACGCTTGTTCGAACACAAGAAAAATTAAATAAAAAGCTTAAACTAAAATTTCAGTAACACACTCCAAGAATATCCTTGTATCAGACGTGGCTAAATCATCGAATGAAGAATCGTGGATAAAACTAATTGTAGAAAATCTTCTCTATTTCAAAATTCAATTATCGATTTTAATTAAAGGTTATTGTCCTTTTGAAATTTAAAGAAACGCCTAGATGATTATGGCGTCCAATGAATGATGCTTGCAAAAATGAATTCGCACAAAGGTCGAGGGTTACAACAGATCCTAACAAATCTCCTTTTATGTTCTGATGGCGTTTTGGCAAACGTCAAGTGTTTAAATCTCAAACGCTTGCAGCTCTTGAAAGAGACGTTCTAAAAGAATGAGTGTCACTGAATAAATGAACGGATGACAGTATCCGAGACTAAAATAGCGGAAAGAGAAAATGTGACTTCGTAATGAGATGTTGTTTGATTTGTGATAAAGGTTAGCCAATCCGATGATAACAGTCACAAAGAGTTGCAACGGAATGGAGGTAGGAAAACATAGTGAAGAGGCTGAAGAGAGATAAAAAAAATAGTGAAGGTGACAGAAAAGGAGGAAGATATAAAAAGAGGGGGAAATTGAAGGTGAAAGAGAATGAGGAAAAAATCAAGTGATTTGTGTTGCTAGAAAGGAAAATCAAAGAAAATCAAGAAAGAAAATTAAAGAAAAGTCTGAAACCTATTAACACAGTCAGTTACGTGCCATGCTTGATACACGATCCTGTATCATTCGATACATGACTGACGAGGCAGATTTTTTCCCGCAGTACGTTGCCATTTCTTTCTGCTATCCAAGGCTATAGAACCAGACCTGTTCTGCTATATACCCGTGGGGAGAAGAAAAGAAGGATTCATATTAGCACGTAAGTGAACGTAATGAATTCGCCTGGAATTCGAACTAGACTCTCCGATTTCATAATCCAAGCTGCTAACCATTACTCCACCGTGCCTCCTAACATCCAGCTTACCAATAAAAATTACAAATTCAGTAAAAATGTGAATACCATCAAAATCAGCTGCAGATGTTATAAAATGCATTTGATGTGCATTCGCATGCACACAATTTGATGTAGTTCATATTTAATTAATAGGTGAAGGGTAATAGTTATTGGCACGGGCTACTTAATTCACACTAATAATAATAATAATGTATGATGGTCAGCAACTCAGTTCCTAGGAACTGTCAGCCAGACACCAGCACATATGATTTGATTATAGTGGTGAAGGCTTTGTGCAGGACTAACCAGACTTCTTGATAGCTCGAATATACAGACTTGGTGCACTTCGTGCCATATTGTTCCTAAACGACCCTCCGCAGGTTTTGAATTAAGAGTTGTCCGTCTCCTAGACCAGTTGCTATCCAAGGCTATAGAACTCAGTCTGTCCTGCTATTTACCCATAGCTGGGGGGAGAAGAAAAGAATTAATACATTTTCCAAAGGTGTTAACACGTAAGTAAATGTAATGGATTCGACTGAAATTCAACTCTTCGTTTTCACAATCCCGGCCGCTATCCATTACTCCATCGTTAATCAACAAAAATAAAAGCCATGTAAAAAAAAAACAAAAAAAAACAAACAAGAGTAAAGAATCCATATGACATGCAACACTGTAGAGCATGTGCTAAAGAGCTGGCTCCGTCAAGTCATACGATGTGACTGAGATTTTCAACAATATCCGATATCTGTGGCCTTTTTTTTAAAATAAGAATCATGTCGTTAATTAATTTTATTCTTAGTTGTCTTTTAGATCTACCATAGCGATCTTCATCCTAACTGCATGTCTTTGATTTTGGCATTTTAAAAAAATCATCTCTTCAGATGCCTTTTAATCCTGTTAACATTCATGGAATTTCAAGTTGAACACTTTATTCAATCTACGGATATCGACTGTTCTCGTCCCTTTGTCCGTCTCCAGAGATAACTCGTCTTTCACATTTTAGTACTGCTTAGTTATTGCTAATCTGGTTTACTAGTCGCGACTGAACACAATTATCACCAGATTCCCGAACTAACGCTTGAATCCATTTAGCTATTGCTCCGTGGAACAAACTTGAATCTAGAACTTTGAATCTTAGACTTAATATTCTTACTGTCTTCCTGCTTCATCGCCGCTTGTGTTTACGCACTTCTGCTGTTGAAGCCTTTTCGGTCTTCTCAACTATTTCTTGTTCGTTATTGTGATTTTCCAAGCGTAGCTTAGATGTGGCACAAGGCCGAAAGTATGTGGCTCCCAGTGAGGATCGAACTCACTATTCAGTCGTAATTGTTCTAGCAAGACAACTTGCTAACCATTACATCGCCGCGGGGTGACCTTTCTTGTTTGTTATTGTACCCATGAGTAACATCATCCAATCGAAACCAAAACAAAAAACATCCTGTTCTCTAAAAACAATTTCAGTCCAGACTGAAACTAAGCTGAAGATATTCGCAGAAGTAGAATATACACCAGCATTCGGCTAAATATAACAAAGTGAGGCACGGTGGAGTAATGGATAGCGGATCGGATTGAGAAATCCGAGAGCCGAGTTCGAATTCTAGTCCATTCCATTACATTCACTTACGTGCTAATACCTTTGTATTATGTATGAATCCTCTTCTTCCCCTTCCTCCAGCAGGACAGAACGGGTTCTATAGCCTTGGATGGCAACATACTTCCGGAAAAAATCTGCCTCGTCAGTCATGTATCGAAAGATACATGATCGCCTAAGCGTGTATCACGTATGGCACATAACTGACTAATTACAAAGTCTGTCTCCAAACGTAAACGCCAACGAACCCAGTGATGTAATTATCGAATTATAAAGCATCACTTGACATTGATGTTGAACTTTTTAAAGCCTGCTGGAATTTTAAAAAGAAGTTTTTATGAAAGTCTAGAATCAGAAACGCATCCCCACCCCCAAAATCATGCACGTACCGAGGTATCTCAAATGGATCCTTTATGGTGGAAGTACTAATGAAAATTGTATTAACTATGTTCTCACGGTTCTACACATTATCGCAAATTAATTGAAACAACCACTTTAGTTTCTTTTTCTTCCACCATATGGTCAGTTTTAGACCCACTGGAGTTTCAGGGTGTAATCGATTTATATTTTTCCTCAGATTGATTAGCAGTGGTGTGAAGTAATGTGGATCTATTTTCGGGATGTATGATGAAATTTGTTTGGTCTTGAAAAATATTGGATCAACCGTGATTGGATCAGATTTTCTTCACGTTCAGACACTATTGTCTCGACTGTCGATTACTTGTCCTACGGCTATTGTCTGTGGTGGACTTTACTCCAAGGAAGCTTACGAAAATTGTAAAGTTGCACGAACACACTGGCAAGCCTTACCAGTGGGAAAATCAAAGAAATATAGACTGGCCCGGAAACTCTACTTATTTAAATCCAATCTTTGGTCAATCTGCAAGGAACGACTTCGTGGAATGGATATACGAATATGTGAACTGGGTCATGTTTTTTTTTGAAAATACGAAAGGAAATAATAACGGAATTATTAATTTGCACAAGGGTGTATGAAAGCCAATTCCTAAGGACCCAATTTGGCTTTCGTTCTGGTTAAGCGTATAATCACAGCATATGTCATCAATCATTATAATTATTTTATTCTTTTTTTTTTCACTGTCCTTCTTCCAGGTTCGTATATCTCTAAGGATTCCTGTTTTTTAATGTGTATTAATTCTTTTTTGTTGTTCATTGTAAAATAGAAATATGCTAGTTTCTTCGTTTTCTTCCGAGTTGATTACAATATAGTTTTTTACTTATTCTTTTTCTCTGTTACCTAAAAGTAGGCTGAGATCACAAAAATGGCTGCGTTATTTGATACTCTTAATTCGGGTATCGTTTCGACCTGCTACGCCAAGGCGCCAGGAGCAGACTAATCTGGCATAACGGGCTTTTATTGAAGAATTTGAAGAAAATATATTGAACAGTTTCCCAAGATATTTCAATATAAATCACACTGGCTCCACCTCAGTGAAATCGCTTTTGATTTCTCCTAATGACATGAACGGCAAAGATCGTTTTTATAGTAAAAAAGAAATGGAATTCGGTATTATCATAGGCATATCATACCTAGATTTTATGAATTTAAGCACAATGCTAGATTAGCATATGCCTTGTGGTGTTATAGGTATCGGCTGGAAATGAGAAATCGTAGAGCCGAGTTCGAATTCCAGTCAAGTTCGTTATATTTACTTACGCCCAAATAAACTTTGGAAATGTATGAATCCACCTCTTCTCACTCAGTATGGGAGGAATACCAGGACAAACTGGGTTCTTTAGCCTTGGTTGGCAACTAGTCTACGGTAGAATGAAATGTCAATCTACAGCCTGAAAAAAATCTGTCTAGTCAGTCATGTATCGAAAGAGATATGATCGCCCAAACATGTTTCCCGTATGACACTCAACTGAATAGATTGGCTGCAAGCTCTCATCCTTTTAAAGGTGTAATGATTAGATTTAACCGTAAGTTCTATGCTAGTAGTTTCTACTAGCATAGAACTATCGTACTTCTCTCTTGTGGAACTCTCTTGTGGAACTCTCTTCTGGCTTCCTAGTCAACTCTGATCTTCAAAAATTGCAATGTCAATCGTTTTCTTCTGCCTTCTTAATTTCCAACAACCTGAAGAAGGCAGAAGCGTACAACGGCCGAAACGTTGTAATAAATATGGCGACAAAGATGAGGGCAATAGTCCGAATAATGTAAATAATGTACATAATACCTCATCTCAGAAATATAGATTCTTAATTTTTGTTCTTTTATTGTCACCCCCCTCCTTCATAACGTTTTTCTTCTCATATTCTCTGACACTTAGTAACCCATTCCGTCTTAGTGGTTTTATTACCTTTCTTGGAGTGAAATGATTAGAGAAAAATCTATGTAAGCTGGCTTTGCGTTTCTTAATATTATATGATTTGCTGTTCAAACCAGCAATACTCATCCTAGGTTGTTAAGACCGTCCTAAACTTCGGCCTTTTTCCCATTATTCAATTCACGAAGATAAATTGTTCTTATTCCTCATTCCACTTTGGAGAGATAACTCAGTTAATAGTCGCCAATCCTATTCACTAAATTTTAATTTCAGCATTTCATTGTCCAAGAGATACAAAGTGAATTGCATTTGCTAAATTCAAGTTCTAATAGACACTCAATGCAGAGTTATATGGAACGAGGTGTGTGGTATGGGTATAAGAGAATTTGGAAGTAAAGATTATGAGCATAGCTACCGATTGACCCAAGACTTGAAGAGCTTAAATTTGTGGTTTTCAGGGATAGGAGTGTGTTCCACAAAGTAGCCCACCCCTGGGTATGACGATAAACTACATTCGCGTCCTAGGTAAGACGATAAACTACGTTCAGCAGCAAGGCCTCTGATCAGGAGAATTTGAAGAGCGTGGAACCACCTCTTAATTGCTGGTGTTCCCAGGTCCAGCCTGACTTGGGGTGGTAGCACCTGTTAGGGTCCCAGCTATGGGCAAATAGTTAACACCCACACTTGGGTAAAAATAGGTTTCAATACCAGAAATACTTTGTAATAAAAAGATTATTACCAGTAATAATGTTCGAGGGAAAAATAATTTTCAGCAATATTTTAAAAATACCAGCAATACAAACAGCTATACATTCTTTCGAAAAAAATATGACCAGCTATATATTTCTTCAAGGAAAAATATTCCCAGAAATAGATTTTTGAAGAAAAACATATTACCAGCTATAAAAATGTTGTCGGCATTAATTAACCCATTGAGGTTGATATGCCATAAAAGAAACCAAACTAAACCAAACCAAACAAACCAAACCAAACCAAAGTAGCGGCTCTTGGGAACATGTCTGAGTGGAAGCTTCTTCTTACGAATAGAATACGAAAGGGAAGAATGGAGGAGGAGACGGGTTCTTAGCTGTAAGGGTCTGGACTGGTGAAACTGAACGAGATTAGAGCTCATTTGAACATCTGTCATGGAAATAGCAGTAGAATATCAATAAGCTTGCCAAGGATTTAGGGTTCCATGTGCGCCACGGAAACGTCTTTGATCTCTGGTAAAACTGGAAAATGATGACTGGGCAGCTCCAGACCAGATATGATAACAATGCTTCATTTTGGGTTTGATCTGGCTCTTGTAAACATAGAGCATGCTTGTGGGTGTCAGCTACTTTAAAGTATCTGTTACTGAATATGTCGGCGCACACAGCGTCCTTTTAACCTTAAAATCTCCCCCCAAAAGAGGGGCCCTTCTTACAGGTATAAAATGTGAACCTTAAATCCTGTGGTTTATGTTGCCATTCTGACGGTAGGCTACACTCGCTTTGGTTATTATCAACACAGATATTTTCTACTGAAACAACTGAACTCATATTATTATAGTAAAATAATAAGTATAGCGTAATGAAAGTACTCTTATCTTATATAATATGTGCTATGATTGCACTCAGTCATTCTGCCGTAATAACCTACCAAAAAGACATCACCCACTTATGATGTATTGCAGATTGTGGTAGTTAATTGATAATATCTCAGCACGGTTTTTTTTTATTAGAATTTGAGTGAAACGAAACGAAAGTATATGCTTACTAAATTTATTTAATAAATTCACTACAATTCTTTTTAAAATACATTCTGCGCGGTGTGTGAGTCTTGTACGGCGAATATAGCCCGAAACGTCCATTTTAATTTAAAATTGTACTCCAGGATATGCGATAATATGTATATATAGGCTTCTTTGCGAGTTCAATCCCTGAGTGTGGTGGTGCTGAAGAGTTATAAACTTTGGTTCAATGGAGGAGACGGGCATGCGTACAATAATGAAAAAATCTACAAGTATTGTTATCCTATATCTTTTGCAATCTCATGGTGGTACATAATTGGATGGTGTGCCAGAAATTTCTTTTTTTGTTCTTATGGCTATCTAAGATACCTATGACTAATCTACGTTAATTTTAGGTATGAGACGATCCTGATAGAACTAGAAGTTCAACCAGTACATTGTTGGTGAACTATTTTTTAACATAAACTACACAGATGACACGTTGTTGATGGAAGACCCAGAAAGAAAAAAAAAAGAATGAAGGATATAATTAGCCACTTCTTCCCTCTTTGCTGTACTTTGCTTTGTAAGAAGACAGAATGTATGTTCATCAAAATAAAAGGAACGGCTTAAGATGACAACTGCAATTTGGATATGTCGAAATATTTAGGAAGTTTTTAAAGAAGGCGAAGGAAAATATGAAAGAATTGCGAAAGCACATTGAAAGAGAAAATGATGCCTTCCAAAAGCTAAACAATGCATTAAGAAATAGGAAAATTTCATTAGAAACTGGTGAACTGCTATGTGATATCAATCTTCCAATATGCCAGATGAAAAGAAGACTTGAGCCAACAGAGATATGATTCTACAGAAGGATGCTGAGAATATCATGGGGAAAGCATGTGAGCAACGAGAAAGTTGTAAGGAAAATGTAGACAAAAAGGACGCTTATACTCAGAATTAGAAAGGGAGAACTGAAATATCTGGGAAAAATAATGAGGAAGGAAGGCTTGAAGAATTTGACACTCACAGGACATATTGAAAGCAAGAGGTGCAGTTAGAAACATCAAGTAGCCTACCTAACGAGATTGTGTAAATGGCTGCCAGACCAAGGCTTGTGAGACGTGGTAAGAATCGATTGATGAATTATCAGACCTTTGGGGGTTATTTAAATTCGAAACCTATTTCGATTGTAAGAATAATTGTTTTTTCGTTTTTGTTTTTTGCTACCGAATATTGCATTAACAATATCTGCGAGAAAAGCAACAATTTTTTTTCTAAATCCAAGACCTACTATTAAACCCATAGCGAGGGGGGGAGAAGAATGGATGCATGAATTTCCCAAGCGTATTTGTACGTAAGTGAATATAACAAGCACGACTGGAATTCGAACTCTGTTCTCCGATGTCTCACTGACACCACCGCACGCACGGGATTGCAAATAAGTAAATATTAGTTAGAGCTACTAAAGCGAAGAAATTGTGGAGAGACATTATTGTCAAATTGTCAATAAGTCCTAAAGGTAAATAGTATATAACAGAGATACGTGGCTTGTAAAATGTTCGGCCGTTTGATATTGCACAAGAAGTAGAAAAAAATAGACGTTAAGAAAATAGAAAAAAAACATTATATATATATATATATATATATATGTGTGTGTGTGTGTGTGTGTGTGTGTGTGTGTGTGTGTGTGTGTGTGTATGTGTGTGTCTGTGTGTGTGTATAAATATAAATAAATATATATATATATATAATTATTTATATATTATAAATTTGTCTGACGATCGCAAAAACGTGAAACCCAAGGTTACAAACACACATCAATCAACAAAATATATATATATATATATATATATATATATATATATAAATAGAAAAAACATTATATATATATGTGTGTGTGTGTGTGTCTGTATGTGTGTGTTTGTATAAATATAAATATGTATATATAATTATTTATATATTATAAATTTGTCTGACGATAGCAAAAAACGTGAAACCCAGGGTTACAAAACACATCATCCAACCAATATATATATATATATATATATATATATATATATATATATATATATATATATATATATATATGCGGATGTAATGACAAAATTCTCCAAATTATGCAACAGCATGATTATCCAAAATGTTTAATGTCTAAAAAATCACAAAGCTAATTCAGTTTCTTTTTTCCAGGTTTTCAGTTAGGACGTTTAGCCACCTTGATAACATTTGTCTTAAGAATCACTTAAAAACGCTTTGATTTATTCAGATAGGAAAAATCATTCAGGCCTTCAGTAATGATACCAATATTCATACTCTGGCTTCCATCTTCAAAGTCCATTCCAGAACCATGAAGAGAACGGTGAATAAGTTTAAAAAATAGAAAACAGTAGAGAGAAAAACTGGATCAGGTCACAACAGCAAGAGGGATCATCATTTCAACTTAAAGCTCAAGAGATCAATTAGAAATGATCCAACTCAATCTATCATAGGTTTGGCACATGAGAGAGTAATTTCAGCTATGACAGTCCAAAAAGCAGTGAAAAACACTTTAAAATGAAATCGTAAGTGAACGAATGAAGCAACTTGTTACTCGGGACAGAAAGTTAGAAGGTTAGAGGGGGCGAACATCCTCTTGAATAAGTTGGAAAATTATCCTGGAATATATATATATATATATATATATATATATATATATATATATATATAAACTTTATTTCGATCCTTCATGAGCTTCCGATCTTTAGCTATGATTAATTAATAATGACATGTCATTTTTGTTTATGATCGATTTCATCACGATTCTTGTGTTAAGCTAGGAGAGTAATTATACATTCTTATTGCTCAAAGTAGAGACAATAGTGTTATAAAAACCTCGGAGAATTCCAGTAAGATATGTTTAATCATTTCTAAGATACAATAGTTCAAAGCTTAATCTAACAAATGGACAATTTTGCTTTTTACACGATTTGGACAACTTTATATATTATAAACATTATTATTATTAGCTTCCACGTTTCAGCACTCAAAATGTTTTTCCTCAGGCGATAGTAAAATAAAAAACTGGTGAGTAAAACATTATTTTTAAATTTCAAAAGCATACAACAAGAAAACAAAATTAAAATGAGGCTTGTGGGTTTACTCCCATTAAACACTAAAAAAGGAGAATTTTGATCTTAGTAAAATGTCGTTTGAAATATAATCCTAGACAATGTCATGCCTGGCAGACAAGATATTAATGCAAACCATAAGCGGGTGAGAACCATGATTCATAATTTTGAAACAAATGTAAGTTGTTAAATTTTATAAAAAGCTAAGGGGATCGTTAGGAAGACAATCAAACGTATACCTAATTGGAACATATATATTATAGTTGATAATAAAAAGGCTTCTTTAAGAAACCAGTAAATACTACTTAAGTGTTTAGAAATAAAAAATGTGTAATATTCATACAAGATGTTGATAATGCCGACTAAACAGCAATACATAGCTTTATTAAATTCAAATAAAAAAAATAAAATAATCATTCATAGAGGGTGCTCCACATTTTACTTACTTATTATGACCATACTACCAAATTTAAAGTTTAACCCTATTGTAAGTTAAAAGGTAAGTTATGCCTACAATTTATAGATAATTCACTTCTTTGGTTTAATAGAGAATTTTTATCAACAAATCTAATAATTTCTAATTTCTCGTGTAAGCATAAGAAGCTATTTAACCTTTATCTGAAGATTCGAGAATAATTGGACCCATACCTTTCTCAAGTGTACTTGCGAAAGTAAACGCAACGACCACGACTGGAATTCGAACTCGTCATACCGCTCTTGCTGAGCACAATGACAACCACTAGGCTTCAGTCATATATTTCGGAGAAAGCAAATTATTATCTTACTAATCTCGTCTAGACATGCGTCGTATGAACTAAAGTGTAATAAATGTCAACTCTTCCTCTACATACCTACTGTAGTGCTAAAGTTAACAAGCTTGCTTAACAAATCTATTTGGTAAGTTTAACTTTTCTGTAGACTTGCGGCGTAATTGAAAATCCTGCGAGAAAAGAATAGAGAAAGAGCCATCAGATCAGCGGCACCAACTTCCTATCACAATATTTTTGCAACCTCGCAAAAAAGAACCAGTTCCTGCTGCTACTACTATGGTTGCACCTTCGGTGTCCCAGGAAATGGCATCGCCGTCTGAAGAGACGTAAAATGCAATCATTGGCTCCACAGTAGATGTCATCACCAACTACATCAGCATCGTTTTTACTGGGCATCATCATTCAAATTTTAATTCAACTTCTTTCGTGTTGAGTATAGTAACAATCTGTTTTTTTAATCTAAAGTGTTATTGCTTAACAGTTGTCCTTGTTATTAATAGAGTACTGTAATGGGTGGGTTGTTAACAGTACAGGGAGGGTTTTAAAAATCTAAATACACGTTAAATTAGTACTGTAAATATGGCGTCCCTACTTCGCGGAAATTCAGTTATCGCGGGCGGTCTCGGAATCAATCTACCGCGATAAACGAGGGATCACTGTAGATAGAAAATATATGACAAAGAGGAAAAATGTTTTCGCGTGACGCGTTTCTTATTTTAAGGCTTTTAACGCTTTACATGAAACCTTTCCACTTTGTCATACATTTTCACCCAATATCGTTCTTGATATATGAAAAATTATATATTGTTATCTCATAGATAGATAGATAGTGAATTTATATTCAGTATCTATCTATCTATTACCTGTGAGACAAATTAAAGAATTGTCTTTATCAAAAACACGTTTCGCCTGAGAAACAAACACTTAGTCAAACTGATGATACCAAAGAAAACATAAGCTATCTCCGGCCAAACGCTTCTTTAATAAAAAAAAAATTCTCCTATTTGTCTCATCATCTTCTCTTTTGTTTCTGATACTATCATACATCGTGTGTGAATTTAAAATTTTTATACATTAAACGTGAAAATGAGAAAAAATGCGACGCATTTTTGTCATTTCATTAATTTTTATTTTCGAAAAGCTAAAATGTTATACAAACAGCAAAAACGATATGTGCCGTTTATTCAGTTAGTGCCATAGCTTTGAGTTCTGTTCCAAAATGGTTCACTAGGTTAAGAAGTGGAAATTCTGATCCGGAAGACCGACAATGTTCCGGTAGGCTTGCAATCATTGATAATATCCAAATCGAAACGATGATTAAAAATAATGACACGGGACATCGCAAAGATACTCCACATATATGAATGTTAGAAGGCACTTAAAAACACTTGGATATGCGAGTCGTTACCATGATTATCAGGTGCCTCATGATGTAATGGTAAAATAATTAACTGACCGCCTTTTCATCTGCGATTATCTGCTGAAGAACGATCCCAGACGATGAAAAATATATACTTTATATCAAACTGAAGCGAAAATGGTCCTAGGGAAAACGAAATGAACCAATGTAAATCACACCAAAACTCAGCTTCATCCGAACAATGAGATAATTTGTATCTGCTGGGATTGGCAAGGCATCGTATTACAAACAGAATTATACAAAATCAAACATTAAATCCGAACAAGTACTGGTCCCAAATGGACCGATTGTTGACAACAATTGATAAAAAGCATCTGGAATTAGCCAATTGGAAGAGCGTAGTCTTTTCCGAAAACAACGCCAGATTTAACATTTCTTTGAATTCCAGGGAGAATTTGGTAAACCCGCTAGACTCACTTGATCTTACACCAGATTACCACTAATTCTGATTCCTATAAAATTATTTTGGTGTGAATAACTTCAATTCTCTAGAAACATGTAAAACCTCTTATACCAGTTCATCAACCAGAAAGATGCCCTCTGGGAGGATGGAATCATGAAATTGTCTCAAAGATAGCGAAAGGTATTGGGACAAAATGGCAGATATGTGCTTGAATAAATCTATGTAAAAATATCTAGGTATTTTCTTTGAATT
Source organism: Acanthosepion pharaonis (assembly GCA_903632075.3). Taxonomy (NCBI): domain Eukaryota; kingdom Metazoa; phylum Mollusca; class Cephalopoda; order Sepiida; family Sepiidae; genus Acanthosepion; species Acanthosepion pharaonis. Next base: position 1,443,969 of record CAHIKZ030003087.1, read on the forward strand.
TCACATAAAAAGTCTTCGAACTTTGTTCCGACTCAATATTTTAACATTGTATATAAAAAAATTCTTTTAATCTTTCACATTCCATTTGTCGGGACAAATCCTCACAAGCGCCTTTCATCACATATACGTAAAGAAAACGACTCAGTAGCAACTTGATCTTTGAATAATTTGATAGGTAATAAACACGTGCTGTAAACAAATGTATTTTTTAGTTGTAATTAAATGTGTGTATTTTCTTTTCAAAATCTGGTTAATTAATCATTAAATTAACTAATTGTCTCCGAATCTTAATTTACTTAAAGGTTAATTTGCTTTTGGAAAAGTTTTAATTACAAAGTTCATCCATCACGGAGTAATTAAGATTAATTTTACATGGGAAAAATTGACATTAAAACAATCTAAACTAGACTTTGCGTACACAAAAGTAATTTTTATTTTATAACCCACTAAAAATTTATACGAAAATTGAAATTAAAAACCTATGTCTGAATTATTACAATACTTTTAAAAAATTTTTTAATAATTACACCCCAAGGCGGGCAATAAAGTTACTAAGACGCGGGGGCTTACTGTATGTGAGGGAACACGAGAAAAAGAAAATAACTATTAAGGAAAGAGTACAATAAAAAATTTAAAAATCAAGAATTAAGAAGATGGTAGATAATGATTGACATTGCATTTTAACTTTTGAAGATCAAAGTTGACTGGGAAGTAAGAAGCCAGAAGAGAGTTCCATATGCGAGAAACGCAAGAGAAGAAACTGTCAGCATAGAACTTACATATAGCCATTTCAACAGTAAAATAATGAGTCATTGCCATCAATGTAGTTCCATGCCTAAATTCATAAAATCCAGATAGCATAAAGCAGCGGTCTCCAACCACCAGACCGGAGACTATTTGGGGCTGTACAGGAAGAATAAAACTTTTTTTTTTCTTTATTGACTGTCGTGTTCTTATTTATTGTGTTTTGTTATGCGCCTGACCAACACCGATTCGTATATTTGAGCGTAAGTGAATATAAGGAATCCAACTGGAATTAGAACTCTGATCTCAGATTAACAATTCAGGGTCGTTATCCTTTACACCACCCGCACATCGAAGCTTACAGCACCTGGTATTCCCAAGCGATCACCCATCTAGGTACTAACAAGGCAGTTCTCTGATTGTACGGGAACCGGTGTTACAACGTCATATGGCCGTAAGCCCGAATTATAATTTTAATGAGGTTTTAGAATCTGTATCAAATCGGTTACGCAATTCTAAACGATCATTTTCCAAGAGTTGAATTTTTTTTTTTGGAATTTTGCACGAAAATAAATAAGCTAGGTGGATTCGTGGAATAAGAGTGAGGGTGAATTTTTGTTTCTGAAAATTAAGAAGCTTGTATGTACGAATAATAAACACCCGTGAATATGTAGTTTTGTTAAACATTCTTCGCTGATATATTTTGGGGTTTTATATTCAAAACGGGAAATATGCTTCGGGTTTACGTACGAATATATAAACAAACATTTTACATGCGTTACAAAGCAAATCCTTTCAAGACAAACATAGAGTTTTCCCTAAAATAGAGTTTGGCTTGATGGAAAAGGAAACAGAAACACAATTTGGTAAAATTATCATCTGTCAACAAAGTGGGAACGTGTCCGCCAATTTTGATACCGAAGCCAATACGTCATAATTTATTAAACTGCATTTGAGCTCACGGCATACGACCAAATTCGGCTATCTTCATTGTCAATCACAGCAATAAGGAGTGACAAACCGCACAAGCCCGAATTTCTATACGTGTAGGAGACAGAATCTCAAAACTGTTATTGCTTTTGTTTGGAGTCTGGTCTCTGCATTGGTTGGATTTAGATCGTCTTACATTCTTAATATTCTTTTTAACTTACCAACAATCACCGTACCTGCAATAGACGCGGATTCAGCTTTTAAATCAACCGTTTACACTTATCCGCAATAGATGTCCGTCTTGTCAAAACACAGGACACAGGAAATTAGATTAACGCTAAGGGAGTTACAGGACTAGAACATCGATCTGCCCATACTGAGAACATATTTTCGAAGATGGCACACTTCTACAGATAGCTTGTGTATTTGCCTTAGTGAAGGAAGTTCTGACAAAAAACCTATGTCCACGGAATCTTTTAATTTCATCATCCGACATAGGTGAGTCATTCCATAGAAACACTTAGTTTAGAGGATCGATCAGTCAAACCCAACCCTAAACGCTGTTGCCCCTCTTCTGAAACAGACCTGGAAACAATCCTAAATGTGGATTTAGTTATCTCGAAGTCGTTTGACAGTTGGTCTTCTACCCAAGCTAAACGACTGTGGTATCTCCGATTGAAGTTTGGATAGTATACAATGTTTCTTAAATGGTGTAATGAAAATCGTGTTTAACGACATTTTATAAATACATCAGCATTAATGCGGGTGTTTCGCAGTCTGCTATCCTTGGACCGTTCTTCATCGACGACCATCCTATCACTTTCCTACTTAGTATCTATGTTGATGACACAATTTGCTCATATCTTGCAATTAAATCCGATAGGTTTGATAATTATTTACATTATTCGTATTGTTGTCATCATCATCATTGCCATATTCACGACGTTTCGGCCGTTGTACTGGAATTTGAACTCGGCTCCTCATTACAAACTGCTATCCATTACCCCACAGTACCTCCCCAGTCTTAAACAAAAGTCATTTTCTAAAGATTCTGGAAAAAAGGCCGCCTCAGTTTAACTTCTGCTATGCTAGTCAATTATAGCCAGGATACGGAATATTGCTGCTATATCTGGCCTAGAATAGCGGTCTTATGAAAAAACTCATTTTCCATTCTGCACCCTTTTCTCCCACAAACACAATGATACAAGCCTATCGCTATACCATTTCTATCTCCATAGCAAATGTTCAGATGAGCTCTATTCTTGAGTTCAGCCGGTTCCGACCTTTTAAAGCTAGGACTAACCATGCAACCTTGCTAGAGTTGTATTACACTGTTTCAAATGTTAGCAGAAAGTTTCATCCATGGCTTTCTCCAGAAGATTCCAATGTGGGTGCTTGCATGAAAACTTCAATGTTGACACATTCAAGAGAATAGTCAATCGCTATCCTATTTATGACCAAAATCTCCTCTTCCTGTCATCTTCTCTTCTATCAGGTCATCCCATAAGTTCTACCCGAATTTTGAATAAAGAAAACAAGTGACCAAATGTTACATTTAATTACAGATTTAATCAATAATGTATTTTCCCTCATTATCTATGACTTCCTTCCATCTATTAACAAGCTTACTAATTCCATTACTGTAAAATTATTTTGGCTTCGAAGAACTCTCAAATGTCAGTTTTAACCTCTTCCTGTGTTACAAAAGCTGTTTCTTCCAAATGATTCTTTAAGCTACGAAACAAATGGTAGTCTGAAGGAGCAAGATCGGGAGAATAAGGTGGATGAGGAATTTTCTCCCAACCACGTTCTTCGATCTTTTGTAACGTTATTCTTGCTGTGTGGGGTCGCGCATTGTCCTGATGAAACGTCACCTCTTTTCGATTCACTAGAGCAAGTCTTTTTTTCTCAAAGCTTGGTTCAAACGATCTAATTGCTGACAATATATTTGAGCATTAATTGTTGCATTAGGTGGTAAGAATTCAAAGTAGATTATTCCTTGACGATCCCACCAGATTGAAAGAAGAACCTTTTGCCCATGAAGTTCCCTTCTCGGCTGTGGATGGGGTCCTTCCCTTTACCAAGCCACTGTTCACGACGCTTAACATTTCGATAAAGATCCATTATTAATCGCCAGTCAAAAGTCTATCCAAAAAAAGGTGAAACAAGTTGGCGAGAATGGAGAGAAGAGCAGATGTCAACTCGGGATTTGAGGTTGTTTTCAGACAATTCATGAGGCACCCATTTTTCAAGTTTAGGAACTTTTCCAAGTTGTTGAAGATGACGATGAACAGTTGTATGGTTTGAACTGAGAACCACTGCCAATTCCTCAACTGATAAAGCAGGATTTTCTTCAAGGGCTGCTTCAAGAAGCTTTTCATCAAACTCAACTGGACGTCCGGTTCGATCTTCATCTTCAAGGGTGAAATCTCCACCTCTGAATTTTGCAAACCATCTTCTGCAAGTTCTTTCATTCACATATTCCTCTCCATAAACTGAGTGAATGTTTCTAGCCACTTTCTGCTGGTTTCTTTTCTTGAACTCATAAAGCATTATGTGCCTCAAATGATTCTTGGGTACTTCCATGTTAGCAGGGTTTTAATCAAACAAAATTTAATTTTATTGTTCTCTGAAATAAAATTTGATCAGTTTAAATGCATCTAAACATAAAAATAATGTTCAGCTCCATTAGACATTATAAAATACTCTTTAAATTTCGTTCATTTTAACAAAAAGTTAAAATTCGGACAGAACTTATGGGATGACCTGATATTTATATAACAAACTTTATTAATTATTACCATTTTGTCTGTAACCCTAACCTTTGAGTGGCTTGCGAGGCTTCTATTGGATGAAATTTAGTAAAATAAATCTAGACAATTCGCTACTGATAAGTGCTCAGCACTACCAAAACCGCAGAACCTCTACAAACGGCGAAACATCAGAATTCTTTAGTCAATGTCTTCTGATTGATGCGTGTACTTTTCAACATTTCCTCGAATACATCTTTGTACGTCTATTCTAACCCTAACCCTAAACTCTCTCCCCTCTGAAAGTTTGAATTTAGATTTGTATTTATATAAGACAGGACAGAAAATCAAACGGAAAATATTAAATAATTTCTAATATATATATATATATATATATATATATATATATATATATATATATATATATATATATTTAAATACATTTAAATATATATATATATATATATATATATATATATATATATATGCATTTAAAAATATTAGGAGTTCAGTCCTCGCTTTTTCCCCCCCTCTGTCATGCTATATGTTGTGTATATTTATTTATTTTAAATAATAAAGCGTTAGGAAATTATATATATATATATATGGATCGCCTGAAGATACTGAAACATTGAAACCAAGGTAGCGTGATCGGCTGATCTATTTTTTTTTTTTTTAAATTTAAAAGCTCTCCATGTTAATTTTTTTATTTTAATTTATTTTTTCTTCATACGTGTATTGAGCACATTTTAACACCTCTACTTCCTGGTGTAATTCAAGGATTTTCCGGAATTGTGTACGCGGCTAGGCATGTTGTTTTAAATGCCTAAAAATGTTAGAGTTCAAGGGCACTTGAATTTGTAAACTATTTTGGTTTAACTAATCCCAAACATATTAATCTCTTATATAGCAGTCAAATGAATACTAATTATAAACAAGATGAAAGTATACTAAAAAAATTAGTAGACACTAATATATCTACAATAGACCCTAGCAAAAAAATTAGGTTAATCATATACTACACTAAATCTAGTATATCCAACTTAATTATTCGCAATGATTCTTCTCCCCACCTCCCCGTTAGAGAATTGCAAAAAACCAACACAGTCTAAAAATTCAAGTGCTTTCTGTGAGATTTTATCTCCAATGGATTAAATAATATTTATGTTGGTCATACCACAAACTCGCTTTCACTACGCTTGAAACTACATTTGAATGATAACTCTAATATTTGTAGGCATTTAAAATAACATGCCTGGCCGCATACACAATTCCGGAAAATCCTTGTTGAAAACACAACTATACTTAAACATGAAAACAATAAACAAAAACTAAAAATTCTTGAAGCTATATACATAAAACAGTTGAAACCTAACATGAACAAAATAAACTATGAAGTCTCCACAAATATTCTTAAATGCCTATAATTGATAACAGAAGGCATTGGTTTATACCAACGGCTTCCCATATTTAATACTTCTCGTTTTCACTCTCGCGTGGCCATGTGTGACGTCACGAGCTGCGACACGATTTTTGCTTCCGCGTCTTGTATACACGATTTTGTCGTTGCTTTGAAATTTTTCATGCAACAAAAACAGACTATCATTATTGTTTCTTCCGTGTTTTGTTTGGTTTATTGAAATGTAATTGTCATCTTTGATAATGGCTTATGTAAGCCGAAAGCTTAGACTGGATTTAAACATGTATCAATATGGTGATTTCCTTTCGTCTTTCAATGATAATGTTATTAAGCTTATCAGACACTATAAAAGAAACTTACTTAAAATAAATAGACAAAACTTGTCTATATTATTTAATAAAACATGCATCAATGAAAAATTGCTGCATATATATATATATATATATATATATATATATATATATATATATATATATAAATTAATGCATTTTTTTTAATTCAACATACTCATTTGTAAAATTCAAATTGGAGTAGAACCCCGTTTATTTTTAACGGTTTTTATTTGTCTCCCGGCCAGGAGTGCTCGAGAATAATTTAGTTTATTAGGTTTTCTCAACAACAGGACCCGGTAGACGAAATAAATACTATTGAAAATAAGCGGGGCGTCTGCTCAATTAGATGTATCCACTTAAAATGGCGTTTGAATTTTTACCGTATATATACATATATATCGATATGCTACTTACCACCATTTCGGAAATTGGAAAACCAAGGGCGAACCGAATACTACCCTCGGGACGCTGCATTCTTGGTGTTCCAATGTTTAGTTGACAGAAAATGTAGTCTCCGACAGGATTCGGACAGGCGTTCCCCTTTGCACCTGGCTGCTCGGACCTCTCGGCTACGGATGGCTTAACAAGCAAGCAAGCTTCTGTTTGCTTTTAAAATACAGTCTCTCGTTCAGATTTTCTCGAAAGAAACGTTAAAAAAGAACAATTAAAACACACTCTCTTATTCAGATTTTCTCGAAATAAGGTAAAAAACAATTAAAATGCACTTTCTCGGTCAGATTTTCCCGAAAAAAACTTAAAAATAAGGGGCTCGTTCAGATTTTCTCGAAAGCAACTTAAAAAAAAACAGTTAAAATACATTCTCTCGTTCAGATTTTCTCGAAAGAAAGGTAAAAAAAACAATTAAAACACACTCTCTCATTCAGATTTTCTCGAAAAAACATAAAAAGAACAATTAAAACTCACTCTCTACTTTAAATTTTCTCGAAAGAAACTTGAAAAAAATAAATAAACACACTCTCTCGTTCAGATTTTCTTGAAAGAAACAAAAAACTATTAAAAACAAGTAATAGTGTTTATTTTTAAATTCGACATAATTTTATTATTTCAAACGTTTTTACTAGATACGCGTATCTGGTTAGACGATCTGATTTTTTATCAATTTCATCTACCGGCCTCTACACTCTAGAAAACTTAGAATAAATGTACTGTTCAATTTTTTTTTTTTTTAAAGTTACGTCTACTCAAACACGGGCATCCACTGAAAATGACGTTTGAAATAAAAATAAAATATCTTGGATTAAAAAATATTTCATTATTTTTCATGAAAAAAAGACAGCAGACGATTCAAAAGGGAAATCTATATCTGATATGAGGTATTATGATTACTTGCATTGTTTACATTATTCGAACTGTTCACCTCATTTTCGTTGTTATATTCACAACGTTTCGGCTGTTGTATGCTCCGGCCTTCTTCAGATGATGGGAATTTCGAACCCAACCCTTTATATCGTCCACCGTTGTAGATTGTTCTAGTTCCACGTACCATACCTCTTCTGGCTGTTTCAGTTATTTCCCTTTAACTCAATACTCGCACAGCAGTGGTGAACCAAAACTTGAAGAAAAATAAAAGTAAAAGAGAAATGAGAACGAAAAAGATAAAAAGAAGAAAAAAATGAAAAAAGCAGGGAAAGAAGAAAAAAGAGAAAAAGAAGAAAAATACAAAGCAAACGGAAAAGATAAATGCAAAAGAAGAGAAAGTAAGAAGAAAAAGATGGCGTAAAAAGGAACGGCAAAAGAAATGAAAAATAAGAAGGAAAGAAAAAAAAGAGAGATCGAAAAATAAACACGAACTGGGATACGAAACTGACAAAGATAGTAAAAAGCAGAATCAAAGAGAGACTTAATCATGCAAGAGACCGAAAGAGAGAGAAAGTGACATAATCGTATACAAGAGAGAGAGGGAGTCAGTGAGTGAGTGAGTGAGTGAGTGAGTGAGTGAGAGACAATCGTACTAAAGAGATTGAGAGAGGAGGAAAGAGAGAAGCTTAATCGTACAAATGGGCGAGAGAGAGAGAGAAGGGGAGAGATACTCAGTCGTACAAAAAAAGAGAGATGGAAAGAGAGAGGCTTAATCAAACAAGAGAGCGCAAGAAAGAGAGAAAGAGAGAAAAAAGCTAAAAAAGAAACTGAACAAAAGATGGTGAAAAAGAAGAGGCTGAAAAAGAAGGGGAAGAAATGGCGAAGAAGAAGGAGGAGAAGAAGCTGAAAAAGAAGTAGCATCGTCATCATCATCATCATCAACATCATCATCTTCAGCTTCTTCATTTTATCTTCTTCTTCTTTTTCTTCTTCTTTTTCTTCTTCTTCAGATCCTTATAAGACGAAGAAGAAGCTGAAGAAGAAGACGGAGAAGAAAAAGCTGAAGAAAATAATGAAATGAAGAAGAAGAAGAAGAAGAAGAAGATGAAAAAGAAGAAGCTGAAGAAGAAGAAGCTAAAGAAAAAAAAGAAGATGAAAAGGAAGAAGATGAAAAGGAAGAAGATGAAAAGGAAGAAGATGAAAAGGAAGAAGATGAAGAAGCTGAAGAAGAAAAGATGAAAAGGAAGAAGACGAAGAAGCTGAAGAAGAAGAGGAAGAAGATAATGAAAAAGTAGCCGAAGAAGCTGAAGAAGAAGATGAAAAGGAAGAAGATGAAAAGGAAGAAGCCGAAGAAGCTGAAAAAGAAGAAGAAGATGCAAAAGAAGAAGACAAAGAAGCTGAAGAAGAAGGAGATGACAAAGAAGCTGAAGAAGAAGATGAAAAAAAGAAGACGAAGAAGCTGAAGAAGAAAATGAAAAAGAAGCCGAAGAAGCTGAAGAAGAAGAAGATGAAAAGGAAGAAGCCGAAAAAGCTGAACAAGAAGAAGAAGAAGAAGAAGAAGAAGAAGCTGAAGAAGACGAAGAAGATGAAGAAAAAAAGGGAGAAGAAGTAGACGAAGGTGAAGCTGAAGAAGAAGAAGAAAAAGAAGAAGCTAAAGAAGAAGACGCATAAGAAGAAATTGAAGACGAGGAAGAAGAAAAAGTGTGTTGTATAAAGTGAGAGAGAGGGAGGTTTGATAATTATCAAATAGCAAAGTGTACTTCATATATGTACTTCAATTATGGTAAGATTTTTTTTTTTTTGGTGAGCCACGCGCCATTGCCAACATTCATTAGAAAGGTTGTACAACGCCATTATTTCCATTTTCATTACAGTAATTACCTAATGCGTTGTGTTCCACCATCGCTGACATCAGCACGTTCATTCAACTGCCTCTACCCAACGACCTCTCCCCCCGATAGTCACCCACATCAATTCCCACCACCATCTACCCAATCTGCAAAATATGGACATTAGTTTTTGTTTTATCTTTTTCTTTTCTCATTTTTGTTCTTAATTTATGAAATATTTTACTTTCCTTCTGACCTCGGAGTTATTGCACTTCACTTAAATAATCTCAACAATTATATTTCAGAAGGGGATGGAGGGCGGTCTGGTGTCACGCTTCACATGACATATAAAGGGACCAACGAACTGAGAACTCTTACCAAACTTTTATTGATACTTTTGGGAAAGGCATGGACCTGATTTTCCTTGCTCTCCCGGATTTCTCGGTCAATGAATGCCAAATGTTTCCTTATAGAGAAACGGCTAAAATTACCATAGCATACCTGGACCTGATTATCCTTGCTCTCTCTGTCCTTACTGGATTTCTCGGTCAATGAATGCCAAATGTTTCCTTATAGAGAAACGGCTAAAATTACCATAGCATACCTGGACCTGATTTTCCTTGCTCTCTCGTTCCTTACTGGATTTCTCGGTCAATGAAAGCCAAATGTTTCCTTATAGAGAAACGGCTAAAATTACCATAGCATAACTGGATCTGATTTTCCTTGCTCTGTCGGACCTTACTGGATTTCTCGGTCAATGAATGCCAAATGTTTCCTTATAGATAAACGGCTAAAATTACCATAGCATAACTGGATCTGATTTTCCATGCTCTCACGGCCCTTACTGGATTTCTCGGTCAATGAATGCCAAATGTTTCCTTATAGAGAAACGGCTAAAATTACCGTCTAACTGGATCTGATTTTCCTTGCTCTGTCGGTCCTTACTGGATTTCTTGGTCAATGAATGCCAAATGTTTCCTTAGAGAGAAACGGCTAAAATTACCATAGCATACCTGGACCTGATTTTCCTTGCCGTCTCGGTCCTTACTGGATTTCTTGGTCAATGAATGCCAAATATTTCCTTATAGAGAAACGGCTAAATTACCTGGGCCGGCTTGAAAATTTCCTGGTCAATGAATGCCAAATATTTCCTTATAGAGAAACGGCTAAAATTACCTGGACCTGATTTTCCTTTCTCTCTCTGTCCTTGGATTTCTCGGTCAATGAATGCCAAATGTTTCCTTATAGAGAGAAACGGCTAAAATTACCATAGCATACCTGGACCTGGTTTTCCTTGCTCTCTCTGTCCTTACTGGATTTCTCGGTCAATGAATGCCAAATATTTCCTTATAGAGAAACGGCTAAAATTACCATAGCATACCTACCTTGCTCTCTCTGTCCTGGTTTTCCTTCCTTATAGAGAAACGGCTAAAATTACCTGGGGATTTTTCTCTCTCGGTCAATGAATGTCAATGAATGCCAAATTTTCGTTATAGAGAAACGGCTAAAAAATAGCATACCTGGGCCTGATTATCTTGCTCTCTCTGTCCTTATTGGATTTCTCGGTCAATGAATGCTAAATGTTTCCTTATAAAGAAACGGCTAAAATTACCAAAGCATACCTGGACCTGATTTTCCTTGCTCTCTCGGTCCTTACTGGATTTCTCGGTCAATGAATGCCAAATATTTCCTTATAGAGAAACGGTTAAAATTACCATAGCATACCTGGACCTGATTATCCTCGCTCTCTCTCTCCTTACTGGATTTCTCGGTCAATGAATGCCAAATGTTTCCTTATAGAGAAACGGCTAAAATTACCATAGCATACCTGGACCTGATTTTCCTTGCTCTCTCGCTCCTTACTGGATTTCTCGGTCAATGAAAGCCAAATGTTTCCTTATAGAGAAACGGCTAAAATTACCATAGCATAACTGGATCTGATTTTCCTTGCTCTGTCGGACCTTACTGGATTTCTCGGTCAATGAATGCCAAATGTTTCCTTATAGAGAAACGGCTAAAATTACCATAGCATAACTGGATCTGATTTTCCTTGCTCTGTCGGACCTTACTGGATTTCTCGGTCAATGAATGCCAAATGTTTCCTTATAGAGAAACGGCTAAAATTACCATAGCATACCTGGACCTGATTTTCCTTGCTCTCTCTGTCCTTACTGGATTTCTCGGTCAATGAATGCCAAATGTTTCCTTATAGAGAAACGGCTAAAATTACCATAGCATAACTGGATCTGATTTTCCTTGCTCTGTCGGTCCTTACTGGATTTCTCGGTCAATGAATGCCAAATGTTTCCTTAGAGAGAAACGGCTAAAATTACCATAGCATACCTGGACCTGATTTTCCTTGCCGTCTCGGTCCTTACTGGATTTCTCGGTCAATGAATGCCAAATATTTCCTTATAGAGAAACGGCTAAAATTACCTGGGCCTGATTTTCCTTGCTCTCTCGCTCCTTACTGGATTTCTCGGTCAATGAATGCCAAATATTTCCTTATAGAGAAACGGCTAAAATTACCTGGACCTGATTTTACTTGCTCTCTCTGTCCTTACTGGATTTCTCGGTCAATGAATGCCAAATGTTTCCTTATAGAGAAACGGCTAAAATTACCATAGCATACCTGGACCTGATTTTCCTTGCTCTTTCTGTCCTTACTGGATTTCTCGGTCAATGAATGCCAAATGTTTCCTTATAGAGAAACGGCTAAAATTACCATAGCATACCTGGACCTGGTTTTCCTCTGCTCTCTCTGTCCTTACTGGATTTCTCGGTCAATGAATGCCAAATGCTTCCTTATAGAGAAAACAGCTAAAATTACCTGGGCCTGATTTTCCTTGCTCTCTCGCTCCTTACTGGATTTCTCGGACAATGAATGCCAAATATTTCCTTATAGAGAAACGGCTAAAATTACCTGGACCTGATTTTCCGTGCTCTCTCTGTCCTTACTGGATTTCTCCGTCAATGAATGCCAAATGTTTCCTTATAGAGAAACGGCTAAAATTACCATAGCATACCTGGACCTGATTTTCCTTGCTCTTTCTGTCCTTACTGGATTTCTTGGTCAATGAATGACAAATGTTTCCTTATAGAGAAACGGCTAAAATTACCATAGCATACCTGGACCTGGTTTTCCTTGCTCTCTCTGTCCTTACTGGATTTCTCGGTCAATGAATGCCAAATGCTTCCTTATAGAGAAACGGCTAAAATTACCTGGGCCTGATTTTCCTTGCTCTCTCGCTCCTTACTGGATTTCTCGGTCAATGAATGCCAAATATTTCCTTATAGAGAAACGGCTAAAATTACCTGGACCTGATTTTCCGTGCTCTCTCTGTCCTTACTGGATTTCTCCGTCAATGAATGCCAAATGTTTCCTTATAGAGAAACGGCTAAAATTACCATAGCATACCTGGACCTGATTTTCCTTGCTCTTTCTGTCCTTACTGGATTTCTCGGTCAATGAATGCCAAATGTTTCCCTTATAGAGAAACGGCTAAAATTACCATAGCATTTCTCCAATACCTGGACCTTATAGAGAAAACGGCTAAAATTTTACCTGGACCTTTCCTTCTTTCTGTCCTTACTGGATTTCTCGGTCAATGAATGCCAAATGTTTCCTTATAGAGAAACGGCTAAAATTACCATAGCATACCTGGACCTGGCCAAATTTTCCTTGCTCTCTCTGTCCTTACTGATTTCTCGGTCAATGAATGCCAAATGTTTCCTTATAGAGAAACGGCTAAAATTACCTGGGCCTGATTTTCCTTGAAACGGCTAAAATTACCATAGCATACCTCTGGTTTTTCCTGTCCTCCTTACTGGATTTCTCGGTCAATGAATGCCAAATATTTCCTTATAGAGAAACGGCTAAAATTACCTGGGCCTGATTTTCCTTGCTCTCTCTGTCCTTACTGGATTTCTCGGTCAATGAATGCCAAATGTTTCGTTATAGAGAAACGGCTAAAATTACCATAGCATACCTGGACCTGATTATCCTTGCTCTCTCTGTCCTTATTGGATTTCTCGGTCAATGAATGCCAAATATTTCCTTATAAAGAAACGGCTAAAATTACCAAAGCATACCTGGACCTGATTTTCCTTGCTCTCTCGGTCCTTACTGGATTTCTCGGTCAATGAATGCCAAATATTTCCTTATAGAGAAACGGTTAAAATTACCATAGTATACGATCCAATGGCGAGAAATCTTGACAAAAGCACGTTTATTGGTTTCCTGAGGTTGTTGACAAAAGAATGGAATCCGGTTAAGGCTTCTTCATTGTTTCTAATACTTTGTCAGCCATAATAGGATGTCGCAGGTGTCTTAGATGTTAACTGTGAGAGAAGGAAGGAAAGGGAATCGTACAAGAGAGAGAAGAAGAAGCTGAAGAAGACAAAGAAGAGTGTTCTATGTAATTAAACAGAAAGAAGTATGATTATCACCAAATAGCAAGGTGTAGCTTATATATTTACTTCAATTTTGGTAAGATCTTTTTGTGAGCCAAGTATCACGGCCAATATTCTTATTTCGCTACAGAGAACATTTGAGTCTGATATTGGTGCCACATAATCAAATAAAACTTGTTGCATGTTTTGTAATTATAAATAACGTACTGCAAAGTCATTTTCTTTGCACTAGACACAGAGAATGGTGCTGCCAGTTCAAGGATTCTTCCTCACTGATAATGTCACTATGTTTACAATTTCGGATTATTATTCTTATCTTGTTTCATGTCGATGTTATTATAGATACGTTTCAGTTAATTACTTTCTGGCCACCATCAGGTATCCATTGTTTTGGCTGATATGGGATATCTGTTGTTTATTATGCTGTCTATCCCTATGACACAAGTTATTGTTCATCCTTGCTGAACCAGGGATTGAACTCACGAGCATTATATGACAGTAACACTCTTATATTCACTACACCACAGGCCTGAAGGTCTGTTTTCGGGGCCTTTTCATTCAATGTTACTTGGTTTTGATATTTGGTTATCACGGCGAGTTTTCATAATTTAGTTGTTTGTTTGATTTTTTACGACTTATCAACCCCTTGTAGAGCATTTAAAGTCAAAACATATTTTGCATTGTAAGAACGATCTTTTTTTTTCTTTTGCGAGTGAATAGTGCATTAACTATTTCTGAAAATACCAAATGTTTTTCTAGATACAAGTTGTACTATTTAACCCATAGCTCGGGGGAAGAGAATATATTCATACCTTTTCCCGAGGTTATTTGCGTGTAAGTAAATGTAACGAATGCAAGAGGAATTCGAACTCGGCTATCTGCTTTCTGTTCCGGGTCGTTATCCGTTATGTACAGCCATTCATAATTTAGTATTTCATTATTTTATTCTGATTAATTGTGTATATATTCTTATTATTTCGAAATATGCAAAGACACAAACACACTGGATTAGAGTCCCTGTACAGACTGACATTACATGGATAAAATAGCCCATGACACTTGGCCGAATCTTTGCGTCTATACGAACATCTATATCTCAACCAAGGTGGACATAATTGTCAGAGAGATGAAAGTCCATTGACAATTCCTCATCTCAAAAATCTAATAATATTCCTATATCAGCCAAAACTATGACACGAAACGTCTTCAAAATAAAATACAACACGGCCTTTAAAGATGAAAGGCACGCGTTCTTTATATTTTTTTCTGTTTAAGGCACAGAGAATAATGATAGAAGTGAAAGGATTCTTACCTGGAAATGGTTGTCGCATGTTCTTGAAGTTAATTCAAGGATAATCCCAAAATACTGGTTTCTTATGACAATAAACGTTATTCTTTAGTCGCTACATGTGTCTGAGTTTCTATCACTGATTTTTATTTTATTTTATTAAACAATGTAATCAACAACAACCAGCCTAGACTTAGAAGTCATACTAAAAGAAAATATTGTGCCTCCGACAGAATTCGAACCTGCATGCAATTTTTCTATCAAGAAACACCCGTTATGAGCCAACGTATACCGACTAAAAATAACGTTTATAGAAATAATTTTGGATAAAAAATTCATTTCAAATTATGAGTTGTTTATGTTTCGGGTCTGAAGATAGTAAATATATACTTGTCAAAGGTCCAACGAGAAAGACATGCTTTTTTTAAATAGGTCATTCTAAACTTTTCCTGTAAGGCTGTTTCCGTGACCAAACTGGTAGTGGCATATCTTGGCTCAAAAGGGATTTCCCTGATGGGGAAAATGGATGCAGGTTTCATTCCTGTCGAGGCAGAATTTTTCTTTAATAGAATTAAAAACGATTCTCATTTTAGTCCGATTGTCATTAGTTTCATGGTTTAAGCAATAAAAAAACAAAGATGGCGATTAAACACTTGTATCGACAAAAAAGTAACGATTATGGTAATAAGAATATATATATATAGATTTAAAAAAAAATGTTTTGGAAACATTACCGGACATTGGTACAATTTACTTTTATAAAAACAGATGAATTTTAAAATCATTTTAAAATATTTCTTAACAGTCGCTCTTTTTAGAAATAAATGACAAGCATTTTGATACGACTAGTGTTAATTTTCTTTTATTTAGCGCAGTTTTCTTACTCTTCCATTGGATTTTATCGCAATTGAATTTCACATTGCAAATGCAAGTGTATCCGAGTGAATTTTGAGAATTTCATATTTTACCCCATTGGATTATTTATGAGAAAACCAGAATATCTCAAAAGATTAATCTCCATGAAGTGACCATTACTTTGGAGTCCGTTCTTGAATCCTCTTATTCAATTCCTGCAAGCCAACGCCAAAGTATTAGCGAATATGAATCTTCGGTTAGAATGTATTTCTACTGCGATCTGAAGATATTCATGTATATTGTGGATTTTATAAGTATACACATTTTATTTATACTCTTCGACAAAGCGTTAAATCACTGTCTATAATCTCGCACCCAAAACAAACAAAAATTAACCCAAACAACGAGTTATCTCGGAGCAGATTGCAAATACAATTTCAGCAGAACGAAATGGCTTCTTGCAAAAGAAATAAAACCAATTTAATGAAATAAACGGCTTGACCTCTGCTTTGTCTTTGATTCTTCCTTCTGTAAAGGATTTGCCATATTTTTCTTTGGCAGGCTGAACTACACTTCCTTTCCAAATGCCTTTGCCTTCAGTCAGATCTCATTCAAGATTTCTCGGATTTTTCGTGTTTTTTTTTCTTTCTCTCTCTTTTATTAAGGTGCGTATGTGTTACAAAGACACAAACTAACATAGTTCTTTCCGCATTGTGCGTGTGTGTACATGTGGGCGAGAGAGAGATACATTTTTATGTAAAAAATGATAATTTATTGGAATATCTTTGAAACTTTATAATTAATAATGAGTTTATAGCAATTTTTTGTCGGTCGTTTTTTAATTTGGTCAATTTTCTTGACACTTGTAGAAAAATTCTAACGAAAACTCGATTTTTTGAAAAAGCATTTAAAAATTAAGACCTATTGAAAATATAATTTGCCATGGTATCTCTACTCGAGCGAAAAACTGAATCTGACATTGAAAAGAAAAAAAGGAGAAAATACACACACACATATATATATATATATATATATATATATATATATATATATATATATATATATATATACATTTTAATTGAAAACAACAGACAAGGTGCTTTTATTTAGATTTTTATACAATTTCTCATGCAATCTAGTTTTTTTTTTCTTTTCGGATGATAAATTACATGAAAACTGTCCGAATGTTCTTTTTATCCGAGCGCTTTCGGCTATACATTTAGCCATTTTCAAGAATTATATTTTAACTGTTAAAATAAAAAATAGTTTGTTGTCTGTATGTTTCATAAAATGTTTTCATTTTTTCAAAACACAGTCAAAATATTATGTTCATGTTCAAAGTTAATATTATTAAGTGTTGGTTTTTTTGTTTTTATTAATAAGACTTCCATTATTTTTAGCCATTTTTTTTTGCATGTAGATGATGCTATTATATTACTGTTGTCAACAAGTATGTTATGAAGAGTGTTCAGTAAGTCTCCATGAATATTTACATGAGATTTAATTGAGCTATAGTCAGAAAGGTGTAGAGTGTTTGACACGAAAGACTCACTCTACACCTTTCTGATAATAGCTCAATTAGATCTACATTCAACACCATCATTTGACAAAACACCACAAGTGTTGAAACAAAATGGCTATTTTTGTAGTGATTTCAAAACATACTTATGTTATAATTTTCGAATGAATAATTATATATATATATATATATATATATATATATATATATATATATTCTGATATAATATGGAAATAGGTTCTTTCTCTTCTTTTAGATTTAGTCTCTTATATAAAAAAAAATGTCCAATAGGCCATTTGGCGTACATTTTAAAAGATGTAACTAATTACGTACAAACTACAATCACTTTTAAGAAGGTGGTGAAAGAAAGTGAGAAGAAAGGACTAAATCAAATGCAAGAAGACAGAATGCATGGTCGTAAGCAAAAGGAGAAAACAACGTACACATTACAAAGTGAAGATACCAAACTCAAAGAAGTACAACAATTTAAATATCTGGGAACTGTTTTACCAGACAGAAAGTGCAATACTGAAATCCAAAGTCACATTGGAATAGTGAAAGATGCCTTCCAAAAGCTAAGCAAAGTATTAAGAAATAGAAAAAAAAGCAATGAACTCTTATATAATATCAGTCCTACTAAGCGACAGCGGATGTCGGACAATCTCCTCATAGATGAAGAAGAGAGTTGAATCAACAGAAATGTGGTTCTACAGAAGGATGCTGAGAATACCATGGACCAAACCTGTGAACAATGATTTAGTTTTAGAGAAAATTAAAGCAATATAGTAAACGTAAAAAAGAGAGTTGAAATTTCTAGAGCACATAATTAAGGGCTTGGAAAAATTGGTACCCACACGATGGATTGAAGTCAAGAGGGAGAGAAGACAAAAATGTCAACTCACATAGTGAGCTTGAGTGAATGGATGGCAAAGCAAAGATTTGAGAGAGATAACAAAAGATAAAATTTATTCTGAAAAAAAACAGAAAATTGAAGAGAGACATGATCGCCAACGTCCTGACGGGATACGGAAGAAGAAGAAGAAGAAGAAGAAGAAGAATTGAATGGATGACAATGCAAGGTTTGAGAGAGATAAGAAAAGACAAAATTTATTCTGAAAAAGACAGGAAATTGAAGAGAACCATGACCACCAACGTCAGAAGAAGAAGAAGTTGAAAAAGAAGAAAAAGCTGAAGAAGTAGAAGAAAAAGCAGAAGAAGAAGAAGAAGAAGAAGTAAAAGAAAAAGAAAAAATAAGATGATGATGATGAAGAAGAAAAAGAAAAAGAAAAAACTGAAAAAGAAGAAGAAAAAGCTGAAGAAGAAGAAGAAGAAGTAAAAGAAAAAGCAAAAATAAGAAGAAGAAGAAGAAGAAGAAGAATTGAATGGATGACAATGCAAGGTTTGAGAGAGATAACAAAAGACAAAGAAAAAGCAAAAATAAGATGATGATTATGATGATGAAGAAGAAAAAGAAGAAGTGAATGGATGGCAAAGGCAAGGTTTGAGAGAGATATCAAAAGACAAAATTTATTCTGAAAAAGACAGGAGATTGAAGAGAGCCATGATAGCCAACATCCTCACGGGATACGGCAAAGGAAGAAGAAGAAGAAGAAGAAGAAGAAGAAGAAGAAGAAGAAGAAGAAGAAGTAGTTGAAGAAAAAGCTGAAAAAGAAGAAGAAAAACCTAAAGAAGAAACTGAAGATAAAAAGAAAAAGCAAAAATAAGATGATGATGATGATGAAGAAGAAGAAAAAGAAAAAGAAAAAACTGAAAAAGAAGAAGAAAAAGCTGAAGAAGTAAAAGCATAAGCAGAAGAAGAAGATGAAAAACTGAAGAAGAAGAAGAAGAAGAAGAAGAAGTAAAAGAAAAAGCAAAAATAAGAAGAAGAAGAAGAAGAAGAAGAAGAAGAATTGAATGGATGACAATGCAAGGTTTGAGAGGATAACAAAAGACAAAATTTATTCTGAAAAAGACAGGAAATTGAAAAGAGCCATGATCACCAACGTCAGAAGAAGAAGAAGAAAATACTGGAAGCATAATGTTGGTCAGCTAGTAGTAAAATAAACCAGAACTAAAGAATGAATCACGATTAAGAGAAAAAAAATGTGGTGCACATCACAAGACTTTGCTTCCCAAGTAAATATACAAAAATTATCGTTTTCTTTTAAATGTTTTTGACAAGGAAAAAGTATCTCGAAGATTTGTTCCTTGCTTTGAGAAAATGTCAAAATGTCATAGACAGTGTAATTCTATTGTCTTCATTTCTCTTCAACACTCGCGCCTATTTTCTTTCTTCCTTTCTTGCGTGCAAAAATTAGCGCAGGCAGCTGGCTCATCTGATAAACACGTAGACGCGCATTATGATCTAAACAGTTATTACTTAAGCTTAACCAAGCCTGGCACATGGATATTCCGTGTAGAATGAAACGCAATAAACGAGTTTATAATGAGCGGAAGCCAGTTCAAGAGCATATTAATAAAGGGCTAGTTCCGGGATACCACAAGTTTTGTGGGGGTCCTGTTTAGAGATGATAGCAGAGACTATGGATAAGTTACATGCATATCACACAATAGATACTCAGTTCTAAGTGGAAAGTCAAGCAAACATAATCCAGATGAGTCAAGAGCAGATATAGAAGGTGTCAGACATAGAAGGTGTGCAAATATAAAAGTGGACACTGAGGTTAACATCAAGCGACGACAGTCTTTTTCATGCATAAACGTTAATTTGCAAGCCTAACGATTGCGTTTAAGCATGAAGCAGACTGTCATTTCTTGGTGTTGACCTCAATAAGATTATTTATTAAATATTTTTAAGATGTTTCTGCCAGTGTTAAATGCTATTTTATTTATGTTGTGTTTTTGGTTTTTAATTATGATGGCTTCAAGCATTTGTAATCGTTTTTTTTTTGCATTTGTTTTTGTAGAGGATTTTAGTAATGTTGATTATTGTTGACGACAACCGAAAGCGCTCGGCAGAATATCAAAGACTAGAGTCTTTTTTCAGCAACTTAAACCCAAATATAAAAAAAAGAAACTTGCGAGAAAGCAAGAAAAAAACAGAAAAAATGATTATTAAGCGGAAAAGTTCCGTAGTGTCTAACAACACGTAATGACATGCTGCCAAAATATACATGCATATATATATATATATATATATATATATATATATATATATATATATATATATATATATATATTGTTTTGATACCTATGCAGACATACATTTGTAAATAAAGAATATATTTGATTAAAAGCGATATCGGGGAAAAGAAATCAGCAAAATCAGAAAAGAGTAAAAACATCCGTGTTGATCCAAAAATAATCAATCAGCACTGCAATGCATAGTAAAAACACATCGACAGAGTAAATTAAGTAAAAAGGTAAAAGTGCTCAATACACTAAGCAGAGCCACATGGGTGTTTGCGACAAAAAAACCTGGTTATTGAAGAAAAGAATAATGATTTGTTTGTTTGTTTTTGTTTTCTTTCGGGTGGCCGTCATTCTAATAAAATATCTTTTGTCTACCCTTTGTTTTCCTTGTCTTGTTCTTGTTTTGTTTTTATGCTAATTATATTATTTTAGGGTGGCTGTTTTTACCAATAAAATGTCGTTTGGACCTTTCCTCTTTA
>CAHIKZ030003087.1:1470000-1575000 GCA_903632075.3 Acanthosepion pharaonis
CATTTTTAATCTGTTAGCTAAGTGAATTTGCCATTAATTACATTAACTTTATTGATTTATTCTTTGAGTGATTATTTTACAATATATATATATATATATATATATATATATATATATATATATATATATATATTGCTCTTCAACCGAATTGAATCCGGGCCACTGACGTATTTTTTTCGCATAAAAAACGTTGAAATTTCCATTCCTCTCTAAGGTGTGATGATGACCTAGGAGTAGAATCTCTAAATGATACCAAATCGATTTCGGCTCTAAGCAATCGGGTGTCTAGCTATACTGTGATATAGCGAAACTGTCTGTTTGTGGATGACAATATATATGCTCCCCGAAATCCGGTTGACCTCTCTTGAGTAAAGGTTAATTTTAAAAACAGTGGCTAATACTGCTATTAATGCAATGCTCTTCAACCGAATTGAATTGACCTCTCCGGGCCAGTGTCGTATTTTTTCGGATAGAAAACGTTAAAATTTCCCTTCTTCTCTGCCTTGCGACGATAGCCTAGGGGTTGAAACTCTGACTGATACCAAATCGGTCGGGTTTCGATCTAGCCACACTGAAGAGCTGTGATACAGCGAAATAGTCTGTCTGTGGATGACTATATATATATATATATATATATATATAAGAGCGATTATATTAAAAAGCTATATAAAATTATACAAAAGTTGTATAAAAATTATACAATGGTTATTGGAAATCTATACGATAAGAATATTGCAAAGACTATGCAAACATATAAGTGAGATAAAAACTGGAAAAGTAATGAGAAAATGGAATAGGATTTCGCCTATATTATCTACAGCGGGCCTTGAAAATATCTCCGAGAAAATCAATTCCGATTCCCTATAAGCAGAAAATATTTGAACCAATTAAGATTTGCTGGTGCCATCTTATCAGAATCTTCTGGTCAGCTACATGAAAAAAGTTTCAAAGACAATGATAGACAAAACAAAAGTAATGTTCAATATGTTGTTCCCGAAAGTGATCATTGATAATAGATGAAGAACTGGAAGAGGTACAGGAATACATATTAGGACAGACGATAAATAATAACTTAATAATTAAACAGTGTCTGGTAAAATAGTTACATAATAAAAAGCATTTGCCAATATAATTAAACCCTAGAATATGTAATGAATGTATAATATCAATTCTGATATACACATACATACCGGGTAAATTAAGAAAATAATCGGAAAACCCAAACCCCAAAAATACAAAATGAGTCAATGGAAAGAGTAATGGCAAGAATCACTCTCAGAGAAAGGTTTTCAGACAAACCAAGAAGGAATTGGTTTAGAACTAAGAAACTATTTTATTGGGTTGGTGCATAATTATCAAGCGTTTTTGTAGGCGAGTTATTTGTTAATAACAATTTCTGTTTTGTTTATTTTTTTCAATAAAAATGTTATTTTATTTTCAGGTTATAAAAATGCGTGTCGATAATCATACTCACTTAAAAATGTTGTTACTGAATTGTTATGTTTCTTTTTCATAATTAATATTGTTTAAAAACGCCTGATAATTATGCACCAACCCAATACATATTCACGTCGCAATTCAACCTTTCGAAAAAAAAAAGAAAGATGTTTGGTCATTAGAATAATATGCTTTAGCTGCTATCACCAATGAAGCATTTTAACATTTCCACCGTCTCAAACCCATTTTAAAGTTTGGGAATGCCGGACAATCTCCTCATAGATGAAGAAGAGAGTTGAAGCAACAGAAATATGGTTCTACAGAAGGATACTGAGAATACCATGGGCTGAACCTGTGAGCAACGACATAGTTTTAGAGAAAATTAAAGTAGTATACTAAACATAAAGAAGAGATATGACAGACAGACAGACACACATACCCTAAATTCTTTAAAAAAAAAAATCTTTTAGCCCACTCTGTAAAAACAAAACTCTTCCCGAGTCTTTTCCCGACAATTTTCTTTCAATTTCAATTTCTTTTCTTCCATATAATCGGCACATCGAGCTAGAGTAAAAATTTACATTGATGCTTCGGTTTCGCTGAAGAAAGTCGGTCATCAAAATACGGTGGCCATGACCTTTCATACTGACTTTTGGGTCCTTAATTTATTCGCTAATGGAGAACCCCGGTGCCACTACTGCGTGGAATATCTTTTTGGTTTTCGAATCATAGAGAATGAAACTAAGTTTCATCGACACTGACAAAACGTTCCAAAGAATTATCAGGAAATCGTAGAATCGCTTGTAAAATCAACTTGGTGCCGTGCGCTTGATAACGTTCCTGGTCGATATTCAAATATTTTGGCACGCACCTGGCTGACAACTTCTGCATTCGATGCTACTGAAGAATTATAAACCCAACGCGGTTCCTGGATATTTCTAGTATCGCAGATATTTTAGCCGATCGACGAAGCTCAGCCAAAATTGGCTCAGGAAAGTGAACATCGATTTTAGAAATTGATGGTGTTTAAAGCCTTCCAAACCGTATTTTAGATCGGGTCTTGAAATTTCTTCGCAGTTGAATATAAATGGCACTTATTTACCAATGTTTGCATCTTCTTTTGAGTTTTCTTCTGCAGGAAAAAGAAATTCATTATGAGTCGGAAGTCAACAATTGAAAAATCCAAACTCTCTGTTCACATTGGTTCAATCAACGATAACAAACCTCTCAATTAACAAGATACTTGTGTCTAATTTAAGCAAGGATCGTATTACAAAAATCATTCTCGCTAAAAAATAAAGTAATTTTCTCTCATTGCGTTATATTTAATACATACACGTGTTTGAGTAGACTTTAGGTTTTTTGTAACTTTAATATTTACTGGCCTTGCGTTTGAGAGTCCTAACATAGAAAATGTGCCTCCAACACACACACAGACATATATATGGATCTAACTAACGCCTTTATCCACTGAGCCATGTGTTCTTGAGGACATCTGTTTATGAGTTTCAGGGTATTATAAACCTAAAGTCTTCAGCAAACACGAGGGGAAGTGGAAAAATCAGGCGTGGCTGACTACATATGGGGAGAAAAGGGAGATCACCGCCCTCTGTGGGATCAGGTTGAGATCATAATGAAAGAACACCATTGGAAAATTCATAAACTTAAGGCATCAACCTTTTATATTTGAGACTGATTCAGTTTCCAGGGTGGGGAGGGAACAACCCTAAACATACTGAGAGAGCAAGAACGGGACGGTTTAGATCAAAGCATGTTAATATGTTAGAATAGCCCAGCGTGAACCCATAGCTAAATTCAATTGAGAATCTGTGTCACAAATGATCACCATCTGTCTGTTCTTCAGAAGAATGGGCAATGCTTTCAATCTCTCCATGTGCAAAACAGGTAGAATCATACACCTAACATACACACAGTTGCAACTGCAGCAAAAAGTAGTTCTACAAAGTATTGACTCGAATGGGAGGCGCGTATGAACACATAGGTATCCTAGAGATGATGGCTTTGTTGTGCTAATATTATTATATCACTATAAAATGTATTTTGAACTTCCAAATCACTACGTATTCTGTGAAAAATACCATTTCAGTCAATTTTAATTCTATTAGGTAACAACACAAAAATGTGGAAATATATATATATATATATATATATATATATATATAAATATAGGATTGGTGTATACGGAATAAATTCCAATAACCAACAAATACTATTTGCAGAAAGACTTGATACGACACCAGAAGTGTTGAAACAAAATGGCTATTTTTGTAGTGATTTTATAGCATATTTATGTTATAATTTTCGAACAAATAATTATATATATATATATATATATATATATATATATATATATATATATATATTGTTAAATATAACAGACAATGAATGTCTATTATGTCTGATCATGACCTGTTCTAAAGTTCGTATGTTTGGTTTAATTTCGGGTGAAAGACAAAAATTGTCCAAAATTTGTATATTTTTTTATTATGTTGGTCCTTGATCTAAGCTTTCAGCTCGCATGAGCCATCTACAGATTGATTATATGTACATTTTAACAAAGATATTCACCATTGAAGATAATATTTTGTTATGTTGACTTAGAAGATTGCTATGCGACGATAACGGTCGCAGAATAGCAGACGCAGGTTGTACGTTAAAGATGCGGTTCTATGATGTCGTACCACGCGAGAGACTGAAATATTAAAAACAGAACCATATGTCTAGATGCAATGTAATGTATTCTGACTAATTTGAAATGTAATTTTGTTGAGTGTGGGTTGCTTTGTTTTAATGGAAATAACCTCCAATATCTGAAGGTTCTTTTTACTGTATGTATATATGAGTATTGTTGTTATAAACTAATACCTGTCTAATATATATATATATATATATATATATGTATGTATGTGTGTGTGTGTGTGTGTGTGTGTGTGTGTGTGTGTGTGTGTGTGTGAAATTTCAGATTTAACTAAAAATATCTGTAAAAGGAGAATATAAGTAAAGGCAAAAGGAAAACATCAAAACTTTATCATTTCAAATGTAAAGACCAAATGCGTCTGCTAAGATGTTTACCTTTTGTCTTTATTCATATATATAGTCATTCTTCGGAGAAGAAGACCAAAGCTTGGTCGCTTTATGTGTGTTTTTCATTCAGAATTCTTCTATTTTCAGCATTTATATCCGAGCTAATGCTCTGCTATGAGCCGGTAAGTGATTCCTTGATTCAGTTCCGCTATTACAACTTCTCTTACACACGTGGCAAACATAAAGTTTCTTTGGGTAAACCTATGTTGGAAACTGGCCAGTCCCTTTGCACAATCCTGTGATGTTTGAGTCACCGTAATAGACATATAAACCTTCTCACAAAAGTCGAACAAGTAAGCGGCACGTCCCTCTGGTAGCGTGACTTTTCCACAAATACTGCAAGTGTACTGGAGTCCTGATAGCAATGGGACCGATTCTATTTCTTCCTGACTAAAGGCGCGCTTTAGTTTGAATGCTCAATTCTCTTCTGCTCAAAATATGTACAGACACGCACACACACATATATATATATATATATACATACACATATCGCTTGAAAACGAATCAGAGATAAAGATTTTAATTTTAATTTTAAATTTAATTCCATAATTAAATTTAAAGTTTAGTTTCTGTTTTTGAAACATGGTAATTTCTGTGTAGCGAGGGAACCATATTTTTAAATTAGTAAATTTACACACACACATACATATACACACACATATCACTTGAAAAGGAATCAGAGATAAAGATTTTAATTTTAAGTTTAAATTTAATTCCATAATTAAATTTAAAGTTTAGTTTCTGTTTTTGAAACATGGTAAATTCTGTGTAGCGAGTTTTTAAATTAGTAAATTTACACGCACACACACACATATATACATACACATATCGCTTGAAAATGAATCAGAGATAAAGATTTTAATCTAAAATTTAATTCCATAATTAAATTTAAAGTTTAGTTTCTGTTTTTGAAACATGATAATTTCTGTGTAGCGAGGGAACCATATTTTTAAATTAGCAAATTTACATATACGCACACACACACATATACACATATATATATATATATATATATATGTGTGTGTGTGTGTGTGTGTGTGTGTGTGTGTGTGTGTGTGTGTGTGTGAAAGTGTACATTGAAGACAACACTCACTGGCGACAGGCTGTTTCATGGTGGACGCAACCGTCAGGCCGGCTTGAGTGTTGTCTTGAATGTTCACTTTTATATTTATATTTACATACGCTCTATGTCTGATATTGAGCACTTAAATCCTATAAATATAGCACACCTTAAAATTATATTTCTTCATATATATATATATATATATATATATATATATATATATAAAGACAGAGAAAGATAAAGACTGGATAAAGGAATAGACACGCCATTTTGACTGTCTATAAATGCCTTAAACTCTCCCCCTAAAAATGTTGCAAGTTTTAAATAATATACAGGATATATCAAAATTACTTTTACAAGCTTGGGTGTGGATCCTGACAGCAAAACAAGGTAAAATGGCCATATAAATATATGTCCAAAAGGTCATGTAGAATGTGTTCTTCGTGGAAGGAGTGCAAGCGGATCTCGGTTTACCTCGATCCATAGTTTGAGGTGCCGTAGATCTCGTCGTCTCAGCAACGCGAAGATAAACCGCATCATAGGTTTAATGATTCAGCTGCCTTCGGTCTGAAAACGAAATCTGATACAGCTGCGAGGCCTCGCGTCTATTGCCATTCGCGCGGCCTTATGTAAAAATCATATCTGCTTTCTCACGATATGAAAATACTGCCATTGTTAAACTGAACACTTCTCAGTTAACTCACTACTACACAGATTAAACGTTGAAAACAGAATAGCCACAAATGTACACGAATGACAAATGTAACCTAGTCTTTATACCAACACAGCGCCATCTACAGTTAATTTTCTTTAAACTTAATAACTCAAAAACGAAGGATTTCAGGTCATATGTTCATTTGTCCTAGTTTTGGTATGAGGAACTCCCATATTTAGTATTTACTAAGTGTAGCTGGAATTCGGCAAAGGCCACACTCAATGGGAATGGAACTCATCTGCTCAATCATAATTGATGTAGCGAGACAACATTGAACCACGTTGAAGTGTGTGGCTGTGTGCGTGTGTGTCTGTATATGGTACTAGGCATCGAACAACAAATTTTAGATTAAAATAAAAACAAAGAAATTCCGTATAAAAACCAGCATAACTTCCACTGTGTCGGCCTGGACTTCAGAATACGCTGACTGCACCCCTGAAGAGGGGTAAAGCGCTTACCCCCAAAGGATTCGTCCTGGGTAAGACGATAAAATACAAGGCCTCTGATCAGGAGTTTTGAGGAACCACCTCTTCATTGCTGATATTCCCAGGTCTACTCTGACCCGGAGTGGTAACACCTGTTAGGGTCCCTGCTATAGGCAAATAGTTAACCCTCTAAACTGGGAAACTTGAAAGTGTAAAAATAGGTTTTAATACCAAAAATACATTTTTGTAAAAAATTATTACCAGTAATGAATTTTTAAAGAAAAACGTATTACCAGCAATAGATTGTTACCAGAAATACATTTTTGGAAAAAAAAGTATATATGACCAGCAATACATTTTTGAAGAAAAAATATAACCAGCAATACATTTTTGAAGAAAAAATATCACCAGCAATACATTTTTGAACAAAAATTACCAGCAATATATTTTTTAACAAACATTTTACCGGCAATACATTTTTGAATAAAAAATATAACCAGCAATACATTTTTTAACAAAAATTACCAGCAATACATTTTTTGACAAACATTTTACTAGCAATACATTTTCCAATAAAAAACATAACCAGCTATACATTTTTGAACAAAAATTACCAGCAATACATTTTTAACAAACATTTTACCAGCAATGCAATTTTGAAGAAAAAAATATAACCAGCAATACATTTTTGAACAAAAATTAGCAGCAATACATTTTTTAACAAACATTTTACCAGCAATGCATTTTTGAAGAAAAAATATAACCAGCAATACATTTTTGAACAAAAATTAGCAATATATTTTTTAACGAATATTTTACCAGCAAGAAGAAAAAATACAACCAGCAATATATTTTTGAACAAAAATTACCAGCAATATATATTTTTGAACAAAAATATTGCAAGCAATAAAAAAAATCTTGTCGGCATTAAGTAACGCATTGAGGTTGATATGCCGTAAAACACAACAAACCAAACCAGTATATCTTTTAACATGTTCAACAAAAAAATTACTAAAACTCTTAACCTTGAAGCCAGACTAGATTTAAGGGAAGCCTTGATCACGAAATTTTTGAACCCATCCTTGTTTAACCTTAATGTTATCAGTGGTATTATCATTGAGGCTCTGCAGTTTTGTTTTTTCTGAAACATTTTGACCGGGTTGAATTTTTTGCAGAGGTTTTTTTTCCACAAAATCAATATTCTATTCTTCCTGCTTTTTCAATGTATGGGCTCGGCTTGATGCTTTTGGTAAAGGGCAAAACCTTTTCAGCAAAAAAAAATCTTCAACTGATGAATACTTCTTTATGGAAATTGCAAGGCTTTGACCAAATTCTATATAAGGGGTCGGCAACCTACGACACGCGTGACACACGTGGTACGCCAAGGAATTTCCAGTGAAACGCAGCTGCAGCCGCATCACAAAGTCCGAACCAATAACTGCTACAACGCAAAGAAGATATTTAACTGTTTCAATTTTAATATATACTAAAGTATATATACTATATATTACTATATAGAATACATTGCAGAACAGGTATATTGACCTTGACTTGTATAAAAATACGTATACTGTTGTCACACTGAATGATTTTAAAACCATAAGTTGATACATAGTTAGCAAAAGTTTGCCAATCTTTGTCCTATATCTTAATGACCCAACCTGAAATATCTATTTGACCCAAGATCGTGCAGTTCCAATAAAGCATTTTCTGTAAAAATAATTCCAACCAGTTCCTTTGTGAATCTGATACAACGTTGCCCAAAGCTTTATGCAGCATATATGTATTGAAACTGTTTATTGGAGTGACAGAACTAATTTCAAATCCGAACTAATTTCAACTCGATTTAAAATCAAAGTTATCAATTTCTGTGAATTCCTAAACAAAATGCAATGAGTTGGTGTTAATTTTTTTTTTAATTTAGCCTTAAAAATCCTTAGTAGATAATTCAAAATTCAACTTTTCTGCAACTTTCATTCCTTTTTGTAGCAAATGCATTAAGTGGTACTTTTTATTTACTTTTATTCATTTAAATCTGATCCAATAAAAATTCAATGTTCATTGTAGCAAGAACAGTTGATTGCTTTTTTTTTTTTTGTAAAAACTCTCGCTCAAAAGAAGCCGTTACTGATCAAAATTTAAGAAAATCAATAGATTGAATTTTAATTTCGTTTGATTTATTGAAATTTAGTTCTTGGTACTGAGGATTTCATAGATTTCGCGTTCGTAGATAGAGAACTCTATTACAAATTACAATGTAAAATGATTAGTTGAAATTAGTTTCGAGTTGAAATTAGTTCCGAGTTGAAATTAATTCTGCTCCACGTTTATTGTGGTGTTAATTTTCGATTCAAGAACTCAACTGTTAATTCCTTCCACAGACAAATCATGTTAAAACTGATGGTAGCTTAAGATCTCACTTTGCAGTTTGTTAGCTGCACACCAGAACAAAAGGCCTCATTATCAGCGGATTGATT
The DNA here is from genome assembly GCA_903632075.3 of Acanthosepion pharaonis. Lineage (NCBI taxonomy): Eukaryota > Metazoa > Mollusca > Cephalopoda > Sepiida > Sepiidae > Acanthosepion > Acanthosepion pharaonis. Next base: position 1,479,223 of record CAHIKZ030003087.1, read on the forward strand.
AGTATTCTTGTTTTTTGTTTGTTCTTATCTGAACATTTTTTGACTTGTTTGAAAGTCACTTCTATTTCTTTCTTGACTTTCGTTGTCATTTACTTCAGTTGATTTCTTATCAAAAGAGTCCGTGACAACAACAGCTCTTCTCTTCTTCACTGGATGACTTCTCATTAGTGCCTTGGGTAAAGGGCAAAACCTTTCATCTAGTGAATGATTCTTTATAGTAGGTGTATCTCTTTGACTAAACCCTGCCTTCTTAGTCTTAATAAATGTATTGTAATGTCTATATAAAACAAGACCTCAAAGTAATAAGGAAACACTTTCTGTGAAAGTAATACCAAGTCACATAATGTGAAGGTTTCATTGTGAATCTTATATAAATTTGCAATGCTCTATCAGTGAACGGAGTAATTAAAATAATATGTGCATTGTTTGTGTTATAATTTTTGTTATCTATATTTTGCGACCAGGGAAAATATTACTTAACCCTACAGAAAAGCTTGATGAAGCTGATAGCTAACTATGATCCCAATGCACGGTTTGTTAATTGCACAAAGGGAAAAGCTGACACATATTTGCGTTCTTACTACATGCAGAAGTCAATGGCCTAGAATAGGGTGAAGCTTGTTACCTTATTCTGAAAGTTATTGCAATAACATCTTGTAATCTTACTGTTTTTTGTGCACCAGGACATCTGTCATTGGTTTTGTTTTGCGGGGGAAAATTGCCATGAGAAAAAGATAACCAAAAGGACCAGAGGACGTATATCAAAGAGGCAAACTTAACCACGAAATAGAAATGTCGCTACCGCATTTATTTCCGAGGGAATGGCTTCTCTTCGGTTCGTTCAATTAGTGTCATGGGTCCTTACCTATAACTACAGAATGAACTCTTCCTAACTCTATGTATACTACGTCTCTCAAGAGAGACGGACGAGTCAAGATGAGTCAAAGATGAGGACAATAGTCCGAATAATGTAAATAGTTTACATAATACTTCATCTCAGAAATATAGACAGATACTGAAAGGCCGAAACATTGTAATAAATATGGCGACAAAGATGAGGACAATAGTCCGAATAATGTAAATAATGTACATAATACCTCATCTCAGAAATACAGACAAATAACTTCTAGTATGTTTGTCACAGTTAATAAGATAAAAAGTGTCAATGTTATGTCTGTAAGAAATATTTTCTGAGCCTTTAAACAGCTTAATGATATTGGCAGGAAGATAAGACCAGGATCAGTATCCACTAAAATTAAATTTTGGTTATATATTATTATTATTATTATTATTGATTTAGCAGAATTATTTCTTATTCATGTCTTGTGAAGTAAGGACCATTTTCAAATGTTGCAGTTTACGGGAATAACGGAGACAGTAAAAGAATTGTAAAATCAATCATTTCACAGCCTGTACGAGACAACATGGTTGCCAAGTAGAATGAGAACATTGACTTTTCCTTTTTGAAGTACACATGCCTCACCAAATACTTGATGAATTCTAGAAAAGAATTGTGTCGTTTTCCATTTCGATTTTTTGGTTCGATAGATAAACTCCACAAATACAGCTGTCATCTCGTAGAAAGTGATAGCTAAAGATCTTTCCAGAAAAAAATCAGTAGAGTCGAAACAAAAGTATTACTGTGAGAGATAGCATCACATAATTTGATTAATTGGCTACATTGAACAGAAGTAACAGATCCAACATTTTAGAGTTCCTTTCAGCTTTACAATACTTCAAATCTTTTGAATCATTGATTTGACCCACTCAGTTTTATGACCTGAGCCCCACCTAAAATTTGTGTTCATTCTTATAAGCCTAATAATTTGAATGAACTGAAAAGATTTGTTTTGAATCACGGTCTAAAATATCAAACGATTTCTTGGTTGGTTCTTTTCGCGTCGCGCCATATCAACCTCTACGGGTTATTTAATGCCGAAATCTAAATATTTTTTACCCAATTTTCTAGTCGGTGGAAATGATAATGGTTTTAGCGAGACAAGTTTTGCTAATTAAACCATACCTGGGGAAAAGTTGTGGATTCATACCTTTCCCAAGGGTATTTACACCTAAGGAAATATACCGAACGCAACTGGAATTTGAACTCGGCTCTCTGATTAACTGTTATGCGGTCCACCCCTTTTTCATATAAGTGGACTCGACCAGTGTGTATTTGTACTGCTGCCGGTGAATACCCGGAAGTCAGAAGTAGTAGAGTAATAGAGAGAGTAAGAGTGTGACGTAACCACTTCTAGGGGTCACAGTTACGAGCACGTAGACTCAGAAGGAAGTCATACTTCAATACTGAATTTCCCAGACTGTATATATATTATTATTGCTACTAGCCACATTTCTGGATCTACTAACCGTATTACCAATTGTATTATTACGTCAATACATTTATTTGTTATATTTCATTCCTGCGTTTGTCATTCATTGGAGACCGGATTTCATATCGGAATCCACAACATTAACAATTCCGGGCCATTATCCATTACACCACCCGCACATCCAAGTTTACAGCATCAGGTATATGTTTCCAAATACCAAAAGAATAGGGTTTCAGGCAAAAAGATTAGTGGCTAGTAGGGACTGGCGACTGTTGGGTCGAACAAAGATTATTCCAAAAAATATTAGTCTGTTTCATTTTACTTTCTATAAAATGCTGAATATCTTTTACTGATTCTTTATTAAATACTAGCCTATAAGCTGCTCTGCGTAGGGCTTTTGGGTTTTCGGCTCTTTACCTTCAGTCTCCTATGTACTTAAATATTATAAGAATTTAGAAATAATAATTTTTTTTTTTCTTCGGCATAACCTTCTTCGTATACGCAACCGATCTCCGTCGTTTGTTTACATTTATTATGCGCGCAATTTTTACTTTCTTTTAAAATCACCATTCTTTATGACCCCTTCACATAAATTCACGCTGAAAAGACATTAGGGAACCCGAACTAAGCAAAAGATTGGTTGGTTGGTTGATTGTTTTTGCTTCGCAGTATATCAACCTCTACGGGTTCTTTAATGTCGAAATCTAAATATTTTGTACCCATTTGGGGGGGGGGAGATGATGATATTTTTAGTGATGCAAGTTTTCCTAATTAACCATACCTAGAGAAAAGAGGTGGATTCATACCTTTCCCAAGGGTATTTACGCGTAAGGAAATATACTGAACGCAACTGGAATTTGAACTCGGCTCTCCAATTAACAATACCAAGCCATTATCTATTGAACCATCAACATATCCAAGCCTACAGCACCAGGTATATGTTTAACTGAAACTTATAACTCAAACCAAACTTGTGGGGTCAAGTAAAAATGTGGATATATTTGGACGATGTTTGATAAAATCATCGCATCGGTTTGATGCTCCAGATGTGTTTACCTCCTCCCAACATCTGATACACAAGGAGCACGTTTAAGTAATGCATGGGGTCAATGACTAAAGATGATTTGAAGCGAATGAATCCTGTAGGTCTTCAAGTGGACTGTCTTTTGTTCGTACCTTGATGGCAGAGGCTACAGAAAGAAAAGAACTTTAGCAAATAACTGAAACCACATCACTTGTAGCAACAAAAAATGGTAACACATGTAAATCGAAGAGAAACTAATGGCATAAACAAGAAGTTGACATTCCATACTACTTTAAACAAAAGGTTAGGAAGGAAACCTTCATCGATAGTAGAAAGAGCGATAACATTTAGCGGACTGGACAAGGCTATGTTCCCGAAAAGAAAGATTTTAATTATTTCAATCGAAATTAACGCTAAGGCTTCGATCAATGAATGCAAAAAATATAGCGAGGTCCATCTCCTGTTTTACGTGTTTAGAAAATGTGAAACAGACACAAATATCCCCAACGGAACTGATCTATGTTAAACCTCACCTGACCTGATGCTCACATAAGGGGAGGGGGGCAGGACATATTGAGGTAGACCTCACGCTATAGTAGCACCGTAAAATGTTTCCTTTAAGGAAATGGTTAATCTCACTATATTATTTCTATCTATTTTTCTGGGATCAAATGTTTTAATTGGTGAGCAAGGTTGATACAGTGTATGAAATAGTTTAGATTTCAATAAACCAACCAGCCCCAAATAGATAATTTTATGAACTTTTTTTTTAACGTTTCCAGAAACACGTCTAATAGAAACTACTTGAAATGTATTATATGAACTGTTTATTGACATTTTTCATAAACTAGTTTGATTTGTTTGTTTATCGGCACATCAGCTCCTTATGGGTGATTTAATGCCCAAATTTAATTTCCTCGGGTGCTTTGTAGTAATGGAAATATAATACACGTTATTCTGCTTTCACAGTTGAATACATGGTAGATAATACTCAACTTTTGTGAATATATGTTTGTGTGGATATAATTACTAGAGGCAGTTATATATGTGTTTATGCTGTTTTGTTGAATTTATATTTTGGAATAAAGTGTAATTTAAGAAATTAATATAATGAAAGTACTTTTATGCTGATTCATTGTTGGTAATTTTTCTATAAATATATATTGTTGGTAGTTTTTTTTTTTCATATAAAAATGTATTGCTGGTATTTTTAGTATAAAAATGTATTTTTATACTTTTATAGTGTTTTGTTTGGGGTTTCACTATTTGCCCATAGCTGGGACTCTAACAGGTGTTACCACCCCGGATCATGGTGAACCTGGGAACAAAAGCAATTAAAAGGTAGTTTCACACTCTTGAAAAACTCCCATCAACCGATCGGAGATTTTACTGCCGGATGTAGTTTATCTTCATAACCAGGACTATGTCATAAACTAACTGTACTACAATTAACCACACTCGTCCTGGGTAAGACGTTAAACTACATCCGCGTCCTGGGTAAGACGATAAACGACATCCAGCAGCAAGGCCTATGATCAGGAGGTTTTAAGGAGCGTGGAACCACCACTTAGTTGCTGATGTTCCCATGTCCACCCTGACCCAGGGTGGTAGCACCTGTTAAGGGTCCCAGCTATTGACAAAAAGTTAACTACTACCAACAATACATTTTTGAAAAAATTATTACCAGCAATACAATTTTGAAAGAAAAATATTACCAGAAACAGATTTTTGACAAAGCAAAATATTACCAGCAATAAAAAATGTTGTCAGCATTAAATAACCCGTTGAGGTTGATATGCCATAAAAGAAAATAAACCAAACCAATCTAAACCAAAGAATACATATTCTATTCATACGAATCTATCCTAAAAATGTTGTCGACATTAAATAATCCATTGAGGTTGATATGCCGTAAAACAAAATAAACCAAACCAATCTAAACCAAAGAATACATATTCTATTCATACGAATCTATCCTAAAAATGTTGTCAGCATTAAATAACCCATTGAGGTTGATATGCCGTAAAACAAAATAAACCAAACCAATCTAAACCAAAGAATACATATTCTATTTATACGAATCTATCCTAAAAATGTTGTGAGCATTAAATAATCCATTGAGGTTGATATGCCGTAAAACAAAATAAACCAAACCAATCTAAACCAAAGAATACATATTCTATTTATACGAATCTATCCTAAAAATGTTGTCGACATTAAATAATCCATTGAGGTTGATATGCCGTAAAACAAAATAAACCAAACCAATCTAAACCAAAGAATACATATTCTATTCATACGAATCTATCCTAAAAAATGTTGTCGACATTAAATAATCCATTGAGGTTGATATGCCGTAAAAACAAAATAAACCAAACCAATCTAAACCAAAGAATACATATTCTATTCATACGAATCTATCCTAAAAATGTTGTCAGCATTAAATAACCGATTGAGGTTGATATGCCATAAAAGAAAATAAACCAAACCAATCTAAACCAAAGAATACATATTCTATTTATACGAATCTATCCTAAAAATGTTGTCAGCATTAAATAACCCATTGAGGTTGATATGCCGTAAAACAAAATAAACCAAACCAATCTAAACCAAAGAATACATATTCTATTTATACGAATCTATCCTAAAAATGTTGTCAGCATTAAATAATCCATTGAGGTTGATATGCCGTAAAACAAAATAAACCAAACCAATCTAAACCAAAGAATACATATTCTATTTATACGAATCTATCCTAAAATGTTGTCGACATTAAATAACCCATTGAGGTTGATATGCCCGTAAAACAAAATAAACCAAACCAATCTAAACCAAAGAATACATATTCTATTTATACGAATCTATCCTAAAAATGTTGTCAGCATTAAATAATCCATTGAGGTTGATATGCCGTAAAACAAAATAAACCAAACCAATCTAAACCAAAGAATACATATTCTATTCATACGAATCTATCCTAAAAATGTTGTCGACATTAAATAATCCATTGAGGTTGATATGCCGTAAAACAAAATAAACCAAACCAATCTAAACCAAAGAATACATATTCTATTCATACGAATCTAAAAATCCTAAAAATGTTGTCAAACAAAATTAAACCAACTAATTGAGATTGATATGAATCTATCCTAAAAAATAAAAGAAAATAAACCAAACCAAATAAACCAAAAAAAAAATACATATTATTCATACGAATCTATCCTAAAAATGTTGTCAGCATTAAATAACCCATTGAGGTTGATATGCAAAAAACAAAATAAACAAAAATAAACCAAAACCAATTCTATTCAAAACTAAAAAGAATACATTGATTCTATTTAAAACCAAAGAATCATATTCTATTCAAAATATTCCTAAAAATGTTGCATTAAATAACCCATTGAGGTTGATATGCCGTAAAACAAAATAAACCAAACCAATCTAAACCAAAGAATACATATTCTATTTATACGAATCTATCCTAAAAATGTTGTCAGCATTAAATAATCCATTGAGGTTGATATGCCGTAAAACAAAATAAACCAAACCAATCTAAACCAAAAATACAATTCTATTTATACGAATCTATCCTAAAAAACGTTATTGAGGTTTATGTAAAAAAACAAAATAAACCAAGGCAATCTAAAACAAATTTAACCAAAATTTAAAAATTTATTTACCAGTGTTAAAAACATTATTTTTATGCTTACAGCATAAGTAACTCGGAATAAAAATGGAGGAAACTTTTTCCGATCAACATATGGCGCCATTAAATAATAGAAACAAACAATAAAGAAAGTGACTGCACTTATTCTATACACAAACCAGCTTTTATCTTGCCTACTTGATTTTTCATATTTTGTATAGTGTTTCAATTTTTTAAAAGCCTTTTTAAAAACTTTAAAAAATGGCACTGAAATTATTGATTTTTCCGATAAAAGTAAATATTGACTTTACAACTGTTCAGATCTAACTTGTAATTAGAGGAAATTTGTTTTGATTTTTCAGACAAATATTTGATTTTTCCTTTTGAATAAAAACAAGAAAAAAATCTTTAAAACAACATTTTCTTTTAAATTTGTTTCTTTTTAAAATATTTTTGCGTGGAAATTTCTATATTTTTCTGATTTTGTAAGCCGCCCCATAATTTAAAAAAATACAGTTATTAGGCTTTTTTTTGTATGGCTTAAAAAGTTTTGTTTAAAATATTGGAAAGTTTTTCGCTTTTCATTTTATCTTGTAAAAATAGAATTTATTTTTTATTTGATGTTTCATCTATTTCGTATTGAATTCATGTTTGCACTGCTGCCAATCCTACACTGTGCTTATCATTTATTCTTTCTGTGTCTTCATTTTGCCTGTCTATCTAATTCTCTAAGAAAATTAAACATGCATGTGAAAAAGCATTCGTTTCTCGAGTGCTAAACATATCTTCGTTTTAAGAATGTGGTGTTGTTACTGTAGAGTTGTGTTTTGCAACTTCGTCATCCAAACTATTCCCAGTAGTGTTTCACAAGGAAGGGTTCGTTATTTCAAACTTGTTCCAATTTCAGCTAAATTTATATCTAAAATGAATATAATAATTCTTCAATAAACTAGTTTATTACATTATTTACCTATACATATATTATAAATTTAATCAATTTCAACCTATTTCGACTTTAGTATAATAACTATGACGAAAGTTTCTAAAAACACTTATATGTAAAATCATAAAAAAGTTTTATTCAGAAAACATGAAGCAAAAAACGTATAAAAGACTAAAGAAATGGATGTCATCTGGAATTCTGATCACCAAGACAAACTCAAAAGAAGATTCTTTTGCGCTACTGTAAAGCTAGTGTTAATGTATGGTACTATTTCCTGAAAATTAACTAAAACCTTAGGGTCTAATCTTGATGGAACCTACACTCGGATGTTGAGAGCTATACTTAGCATCTGGAGACAACGATATTTCTACAATCTTACGCGATTTCCAGTTTTTCCAGTTTAATTCCATTTGCTTTATTTTGCAATAATTCCTTTAGGATTTTCCCAAATCTTTATATATGTCTGGGGATAAGTCTAATATCGAATAATTTAAAACCACATCCGGATTCGGACAGAAAAGAAATGGGAGCTCTAGTCTATTTAATTTCTTCTTAAACTATACTCTACGCGTATACAAGCACAGGCGTAAAGAGATTAGCCGAGATCCTTTAAGCATACCATACAACATCCCAAGAGAATCTACTAATAAATAACAGCGTTCCTGATGTTTATTATTATTATTATTATTATTATTATTATTATTATTATTATTATTATTTCCGTTCATTTCTGTTTTTATGAGCCTTTTGTTTCACATTGAATATAAAATAATTAGGGTACTAAAAAAGCTTGAAATTGTTTTCAGTATATTTCTCTTCTTCATGTAAATATTAAGGGCTGCAAATTCTTGTTGCTCTTAAGTAGAATCCGATGGTTACACCGAATTTTATATTGGTTTTTATGATGATTAGAACGCTTTTGCTGGTTGATTTCTAGTGGACAATAAGTTTTAAACTGTTATTAATGCAATGTAGCTTGATACCTAGGAAAAGTAAGGAATTGTATTCTTCCATCTCTAGCGAACAATAATAATAAAAATCTGCCGTCTCTTCACCAATCAATGCTATTTCACATTTAATGATGATTTTTTACAAATATTTGTATTACCAATGGAATCACCGCTTAGCGGATAAATGGTATATATCTTCTTAGAATTTCTAGAATCTGTTCATTTCCAAAATAGTTTACCCAAACAATCAACATACTTCCGATATATTGAAGATGATCTATTAATATATCCTCACAATACTGATATCCCTGACCTAGTAGATAAATTAAACAAAGTCGAACACAATCTGAAGATGATCTTGGAGTAGATTCATAGTACTTGGAAAAACAAAAGAAATTAAAAAATATACGGCGCCTTCCTTAATGAATTTAATATCAACATTAAGAAATCAATCAGAGAATTCGAGATGATTAAAATAAAAATAAATAGACACATGTACAGATTATTCAACGAAACGCATACACACGCATATTTTTCCTAGCTACTGGCGTATTTCGTGTAGAAAACGTTAAAATTTCCCAACCTCCCTGTTGTGCGATGATAGCCTGGGGGTAGGATAAATGACTGGTACAAAATTGCTTGTGTTTCGATCCCGGCTTGAAGCAATCGGTACGTCTAGCCACAGTGAATCGCTGTGATACAACGAAACTGTCTGTGGGAAACAGTCTGTCTGTGAATGACTATATATTATTTATTAACATTTAAAACCAACCAGGGATTAGAACGTATCTTAATTTTAATATGAAATATGAACAAAACTGAAGTAATTTTTAGACTCCATTAAATGGAAATCGTAACAACAAAGCATGTTTTTAAGGTATTTTTCGTGTAGAACGCAAGTTGAATTCGGGGTCAGACTTTGAAAAGAAAATGTGTCATATTCGGTAAATTACTCTACATGAAGACATAGATATTTAAAGCTGAAAGTATTTGACTGTTTTGCTTTATAAAGCACCTATTTGACCGCAGACACGAACCAAATCGTAGTTCCAAATCGACAAATCTTAATTCCACAATAAAATCGAAAGATAATCCTAGGATTGCGTGGAGACATTTTGGAATTGGAGAGAAGTCATTCTGAAGATCAGTGCTGTAACATTATAACATTCTTTTCCCATTGACTTTTGGTTCACCAACAAAGTTTATTGGTGTTGTTTCCATAAAACACATCTTTTTCTTTATTCTTGGAAATTATTTTTATCTAAAAAGATATTATTAAAAGATATATAAGTTCTTGTTTCTCACCTCAACATATCTCCAAGAGTGAATACAGTACTGTAATGCTAAGGAAAGTATGACGAAAATGTTGTTAATAACAAAGAAAAAAGTCCGGGACTGATATGTAACATCAATCTTCCTATATGAAGTGAATACTAAACAGTTTATTCACAAATGAAGAGGAGACTTACTGGAAAAGAGATGTGGTTTTACAAAAGAATGCAAAGAATACCATCAAAATGGAAACAAAAAAAGATACTTATAGTTGGAATCCGAAAAATAAGAGTTGAAATTCCATGGACATATAATGAGGAAATAAAGGTCGGAAAATTTAGTACACGTAAGACATATTGCAGGTAAAATGAAGAAAAGGAAACAATGAGTAGCCTACCTAAAGAGCTTGTATAAATGGATTGAAGAACATGAAAGAGGATGGGGCAAAGAAGGAGGAGGAAGAGCAAAAATGGACAGATCATAAGACCTACAAAGGATACGACGATGTGGAGACCCAAGAGCAACCTAATACGCATCTATAAATGGATTATATATCATGGAAGATGAGGGAAACTGAAAATACACACATTGCTAAGTGCTACAAAGGATACGAAGGTGTGGAGACCCTAGGTCAGCCTAACTAACAAGATTCTATAAATGGATTGAAGATCATGGAAGAGGAGGGAAACTGAAAATACACACATTGCTAAGAGCTACAAAGGATACGAAGGTGTGGAGGGCCATGATAAACCTGCCTGACAAGCTTCTATATTTGTATTGAAGATCATGGAAGAGGAGGGAAATTAAAAATACACACATTGCTAAGTGCTACAAATGATACAATGTTGTGTAGGGCCATGAAAAACCTACCTAACAAGCTTCAATAACTCGATTGAAGATCATGGAAAGGGAAGGAAATTAAAAATGCATACATTCCTAAGAGCTACAAGGGATACGAAATTGTGGGGAGCTATGATAAACCTACCGAACAAGCTTCTATAAATTGAATGAATATCATGGAAGAGGAGGGAAATTGAAAATACACACATTGCTAACAGCTACATAGGATACGAAGGTGTGGAGAGCCATGACAACACCTAACAATTCTGTGTAAATAGATTGCAACGAGAAGAAGGAAGAGTAAAAATACACACATTGCTAAGACCCGTAAAAAGAATGTTGTGGAGAACCATGATCGTTCACGTTCTGAGGGGATACGTTACATAAAAGAACGAAAACTACTATCATATATTACAGGCCAATGAGTTTGTATTATGAATCCCTTCTTGATAGGGCGCTCCATTTCTGCGAACATGTGTCAGACGAAGCTGATCGTAGTAAATAGAGATCTACTTGATAGCTAAGGTAGTTGCGTTTTGGGCATCGAGATGTTCTTGCGTTCGTGATTAACGAAAAGCCAGGATTTCGAGTGCTGATGTTCAAGGCAGGTGTACAGCCCCCCTATACCCCGCCTATATTTGAAAGTGTCGCAATAACATTTTCTTAACTCTTTCTTTTAATCCATCTAGACTTGTGCAGGCTTAGTAAATAACATAGGCGTGTTTCTAGATTCGCTAGAAATATCTCGCGAACTTAGAGAAGGATCATAGACCTAGCGTCTTTGTTCAGATAGCCAAACCTGTTTGTTGCTGTTGTTTTTGTTTTCATTAACATGACTTTCCTCGTCTCTCTACAGAAAAAAACTAGATGAAGACATGTTTGTTTCTAGAACATTAGGTTTAATTTATTCTCATCAATTACACCTGACACAGCCTAGCGCCAATTCTACAAAGATAACCATGCGTCCGAACAACGTTGAATGAGTTTATTTATGCTTGCAAAATAAACATTTTCTGTCTCAGGGAAATTAGGATTAATTATAAATTATACTTATAAAATCCTAATTTTGAGACTACTATTTGCCGCTTACCAATAAAGACAGTAGTCACTGCGATGAAGAACCAGACAGCTGGTCTTATAGACCAATACTACTGCAGTGAGTACGATTCACACAAAGTGCTCCGCGCTTGCGGTCGAGTTACAGATTGGTATAAGCTTGATAAAAATTGATAATAACTTTAGTGATATTTTAAGAAAGTTAAACAAATCCAAAATTCTGACTGATTTGCAAACGAATGCAGTCAAAACAAGATTTCAATTTTCTGCAGCTCAAAATAACATCACTTCGAGAAATATGATTTATTTATTCTAAATAATAGGCCATAAAAGGATTCAAAGTCAATTGTCTCGAAAAGAAAAGAAATTGCCACGATTTTCTTTTAATCCATGTATATGGTACATAAGGACATTTTGTTAATAAGTAACTCTTGTTTAATAGTTTTTTTACCCCTGACAGCCACTCAAGGTAGAGAATTATAGATAAAATTATGAATAAGGTGTCTGATATGAATAGAACAGAAGGTGGGCGTCCTGGGTATGACGATAAACTACATCCACGTCCTGAGTAAGGCAGCCAACAGCAAGGCCTTTGATCAGAAGGTCTTGAGAAGCGTAGAATCACCTCTTAATTGCTGACGTTCTCAGGTCTACCCTGATCCGGGGTGGTATCACCTGTTAGAGTCCCAGCTATAGGCTATCCCCCCAAAGGGGTCAAAACACTATGTAATTATAAAAATAAGTTTTAATACCAATTTAAAGTTTTAATACTTTTTTGGACATTTTTTTTTTTCCAGCAATGCATTTTTAGAAAATATATTACCAGCAATACATTTTTGAAGAAAAATATTACCAACAATATATTTTTGAAAAAAAAATATTACCAGCAATAAAATAACTCGTTGAGTTTGACATGCTGTAAAAAAAAATAAAATAAAATAAAATAAAACCAACAGAATTTGGTTTGATGTGTAGTTTATGAAAATAAGGACGATGCATAACTCCTGACAGTTGACTTGAATTCAGGAATTCAGGATTTCGGTGTTCAGAAAAGTAACATCGCGTTCGACAAAATGGCAGTTTGGGAGTAAAAGGTGTCTTCTTACATTTGGAACATGAGGGAAATGAGAGTGATTCGACTCCGTGGAAGTGTCATGGCGTGTCCTCGTCGTAACATGCGGATGGAGACCATCTGAATATTTTCTATGGAAATAACGATAGGCTTCAGAGTCTGTCTATATTTCTGAGATGAGGTATTATGTACATTATTTACATTATTCGGACTATTGTCCTCATCTTTGTCGCCACATTTATCACAACGTTTCAGCCGTTGTACGCTCCGACCTTCTTCAGATGGTTGGAATGTCGAACTGAACCCTTTATTTCGCTCACCAGGGTAGACTGTTCAAGGACACATGGCACAGTGGATAAAGGCGTTGGTTAGATCCAGTGACAAGACCCAAAGAGTGTGAGTTCAATACCCGGTTAAGGCAGTGGAGAACTTTCAGAGGGAAATTAATAGGAGATAACTGATAACTGACATCCATTAAACATGGCATGTGGAACTAGAACAGTCTACCCCAGTGAGTGAAATAAAGGGTTCAGTTCGACATTCCAACCACCTGAAGAAAGCCGGAGCGTACAACGGCCGAAACGTTGTGATAAATATGGCAACAAAGATGAGGATGATAGTCCGAGCAATGTAAATTAAATATATATATATATATATATATATATATATATATATATATATATATATATATATATATATATTTCTATCTATCTATCTATCTATCTATCTCAGTTTATTCATATCTATCTGTTGAGCAATGATTGAACATTTCATCTGGTAAAATAATTCTTTATTATCAAATTTGTTAAAATTTCATATTAAATTTTTTGGATTTGAGAAATGGATCACGATTTAATTCAAAAATCGTGATAAATCAGAATAACTCTTTTTTTAACGCTTTTAATTAATTTTTTTTCATTTCTACATTGAAAAGTGCTCGGTGAAAAACAATTTTAATTTTCCGTATTTCCCCGCAAGAGAAAAATCGTTTTTACTTGCCGTTTCTCTCTTTATTGATTTTCTTTCTCGCGGTTCTTAATGTTATGGGGTTTTGAACAATAGCCGTTAATTGATTAGTGGCTAAATACTGAATAAGTAAATATTCTAGCGTTTATGTGATTTTTAACCACTCTAGGTAGATTAAGGCGTGTCATTGATTTCTGATGTTTGTCAGCTGCAATGTTCATAATCACTGGAAATTGTAATCAAGATAAAATGTATATATATATATCTCAGCATTCAACCAGTGTAGTTAAAACGCTCCCGAAAAAATGACCGAGAAACACTTAAGATACAGTCTGATTATCCTGTCAAATCCTTTCCAGAAAAAGATAGACGAAATCAAAGCCTAAATTAATTTACGCTAGTTTCATGATTTGCTATTATGAATAAAAACGAAATTATAACACTATAATTACATGACCACAGAGTAAAAAGACGTGCCTGAGAAAATACAATTTAAATAATACTGAACAAGCAATAGCCAAAAGCGGATTTCAAGAGCTAAGCAAAGTATTACGAAACAGGAGGATTTTTTTGGTAACCAAAGAAAGAGTACTGACTGCTACGTAACATATCCTAATTTACGGCAGCGAATGTTGGACGGTCTTCTCAGATAAAAAAGAAACTCGAGGCTACAGAAGGATGCTAAGGATATCATGGACCGAGCGTGTGAGCAACGATTAGGTCTTGAAGAGGATACAAACAAGGAGGAAGCTTATACTTAACATCAAGAAGAAGCAGCTGAATTTTCTGGGACACGTAATGAGAAAGAAAGGCTTGGAGAATCTGATATTCACAGGGCGGATAGAGGGGGAAAAGAGACAAGGGAAAGCAACGCATGACATACCTGATGGGCTTAAGCAAGTGGATGACAGAACGTTTTGTTTTTTTTGTTTTGTTTTTTTTTTTAGATTTTGTTTTTATAAATGTCATTTATATACTATTTAGGAAAGCGTCAAAAAGTTCGTCGATGGCTATGTTAGAACGAAGTCACAAGTCATCGTGACTGAGGGTTTGAGCGTGCTAGCCGTGTTGATCATTGGTGGTCATGTTAGATGACACGCTTCTCTCCCAGAATCTGTAACTAAGGTTAGTTCATTATAAACCACAGGTGGAAAATGTGGATGTTGAACAAACACAAATTGCGTTTGAACTGGCATCTGCAATAGGGGTTGGCTAGGCGCCCTAACAGACGGGTATACTCGATTACGAATGGCCAGCAATGTCGGTCCCGTATGGGACGCATATTTTCTATGAAAATTTGTCAGACATTCAAGCCGGTAATATTTGTATATATAAAAAGAACGTATCAACATAAAAAAATGTCTTAAAATAATTGTTGGATATATATATATATATATATATATATATAAATATATATATATATATATATTATAAATTAATTGATTTAAAATATTTTTTCGCTACACAGTTCTAACCATGTTTCAAAAATGGAAGCTAAAAGCCACGAATTTAATTTTGCAATTAAATTAAAGACATTAGTTCCATTTCATCCTCAAGCGAATTTTAAATTTATTGTTAACGACAAAAAAAATCCAAACGACATGCGTTCAACGGATGTCAGTTCTCATTAAAAAATACATCCCTACCCCTCACCAAAATGTAGCTAATAACCGATACAATGATACAGACATAAGGAAAGCCCAGACAACCCTTGTCCAATTGAAGTAGATTTATCTGTAACCATGGAAACGGGATTTTAGCTGTGTCTTTAAAACCCAGTAATTTTTAAAAGTTACTCCAAAATTCGCTTGAGGATGAAATGGAACTAATGTCTTTGATTTAATCACAAAAATTAAATTCGTGGCTTTTAGCTTCCATTTTTGAAACATGGTTAGAACTGTGTAGCGAAAAAAACATATTTTAAATCAAATAATTTATAATATTAATGCTCTGTAAATTTACATTGAGCACTATTTTGTAAAAATAAAAATATCTATAAGAACACCGGATTATATATCTTACTGTTCTTTTTTTTTATTTAAACACACACACACACACACACACACACACACACACATATATATATATATATATATATATATATATATATATATAAATGAAAGAAAGGGAATTCGACTAATATTTTCACTTGGCCTCCGTCTTTTTGAAAAGCAAGAATTGAATGTTTATTGTTTCTTACGCAATCAAAATGTCACATTGTCTTTGCCCGTGGCAGATCGACTCGCATCCTAAGTGGAATTATTTCTTCTAATTCGTAATCAATAAACCATTTGGCTTCATGCGTCATTTCTCTTCATTTTCCTCTTGCCCATCGTAGCATAAAATATCGGTAATGAGCTTTGTTTTATGACTAAACACCGAGTCTCACCTCACCGAACATTCCTCCACCGTTCAAAATTGGAATGTTGGTATCATCCACATCATGAAACTATTCCAAATTCCATCATTAACAAATTTCACACTCTTCTGAAAACCCACTTGATGAGTTCAGCTTAACCGGTTTTTGAGAGGCATTTTCGAATGTAGCTGTAATTTCCGAAATTAATCTGAATAAGCAAGGCGCAGTTTAAATTGGCAAACGGATTAATGGCTGTCGTGTTCAGTTGGCCTTCGGAGTCTTTTGGGAAGGGAGACCTGTAAGATTGCATGAAAGTTGTATAAGTCCAATTGTATAAATGACAGGCGAGATCTCGGAAGAATATCGTCCAATGCCGTGATTGGTCCGAGGTGACATTTACGCCTTGTTGGCTGGGAATCTTTACACATCTGAGGTAGAAATGTTGTCAATCTGGTGATACAAGGTCACACGAGAGATGCTGTTGTATATTTTTGGTAATAGTTTACGAACAGATAAGAATTGCAGATAAAAAAAATATACTGCTTTACCAAATGTTACGATATCAAATTTAAGCATTTTTTTTTTCGTTTAGTACACTACAGAGGAGGCATGGTGGAGTAATGGATAGGGACTCGAATTGCGAAATCGGAGAACCGAGTTCGAATTCCAGTCGAATTCACTTACGTGCTTATACATTTGGGAAAGGTATGTGTTATGGCCTTGTTAAGGGCCAGAAATAAAGACACAAAGAGAGGAATTGAGTTAAACAAATATATTAACAAAAACAATAATACAGCAGATACAAACGAAAGTGTTATAGCAAGGATGTTCGGGAAGTATCCAGCTGACTTCTGGAAACTTCCCTCTCCCAAAACAGTACATGCTCCTGTTTATAGCTGAGAGAGTCCATGCGTGTGTGGGTAAATTACACAATTAAACAGTATGAATCCTCTTCTTCTCCTCCCCACCTATGGTTAAATAGCAGAACACACTGGATTGTATAGCTTTGGATGGCAACTAGTCTACCTACAGTGGGAAAAAAAATCTGCCTCGTCATGGCACAACTGACTGACACTACATGATTAAATTGGATTGGAATGTGTGTAGAAGGATTGTGCCAATCGTTTAATTTAGGTGTGTCTATCTGCCTTGAAAATCATTACTCAAAATTATGATTGACTAGCAGTAGAGCCCAGCGTTGCCCGGGGATATAACAGTAAGAGATAGATCAAGTATCGATCAAGTATCGACTGAAAAATAAAATTGACAAAGATTATTGTTTAAGGTTGACGGACACGCATGTCTGAATTAGTTTTTTTTGTTTTTTTGTTATTTTTTACGAATTGGTCAAACCCAAACTCAAACAAAAACATTGTTTTCAATCGTTATGAGTCTACCGATTGAATAGAATTTTATTATAAACTATTGTCTTGTAAATGGAATTTTTAAAGCATTCTGAATGTAAAAATAAAGAAAAAAAGTGTGCAAGACAATAAGAAACACTACCTGCTAAAAAAAAGTGAAGTTTTATTGAAATCGGTTGAAAAATGTAGGAAATCCGATCCCATATATAAACGAACACATACACGCACTCACAAACAACCTGGGTTTTATAATAAATATAACTCGATATGAGTTGTCCCCCTTTCATTCTGGCGACAGAATCGTGTTTTATCGTGTTTTCAAATTGATTTCGTGCAAAAACAATTGTGTTTTTCCAATTTTTGGCGTTGTCAGAATCACCGCAAGGTAATTTTACGTAGTCCGGTGAAGTTTTGTTGAAATCGGTTGAAAAATGTAGGAAATCCGATCCAATATATAAACGTACACACACACACACACACACACACACACACACAATCTGCGTTTTATAATAAGTAAGATGCCTGGATTCGGATTGCTATTAGTGGTTACTGTGGCAAAAACTCAACTACTTCAATCATAAGGTAGGCTACAACTTTATTCTATGATAAATCATGCTGAGTGGAGAAAGAAAGAGAAATTGCAAGCGTCCTCGTGTATTTACTACACTTGTGTTCGTCTCTCATAATCGTTCGGGCTCGGACAAGTAGCTGGTTAATAGACAGTGCGTCCATCCTAGACAACGCACGAAGAGTCCGCTTTACATTGCCTGTCAACCCGTGCACAAATGCGCAAGCCAGCAAACGATCACTTATCCCGCCCATGAACGAAAGTTTCTTCAATTCATCCAGGTATACATCGAAGGATTCATCGTACTGCGGGCGAATTAAAGAAACTCGCGTTCTTGCTGGGCGGGATAAGTGACTCTATGCTGGCTTACGCATTTGTACACGGGTTGGCAGGCATTGTAAAGGGGACTCTTAGTGCATTGTCTAGGATGGACGCGCTGTCTATTTACCAGCTGCTTGTCCGAGGCCGAGCGATTATGAAAGACCAATACAACCTATTTCGACAATTGACGGACGATGGCAGACCCCCAAATTCGATTTAAAGTGAATTCCCAAGTTTGACGGATCGGCGTCCGGTCTTCCAGCTGGTTCAGGTTGATAGAGCTCGACAGCCCAGGAAGGAAATCCATCTAGGAAAAGGAAAATCCAGATTTTGAATTTGAAACCTCCGCTGCCTTGTGGTCATATCCAAGGGCTATGGAAGTAAATCCAGATAGAAGATTGTTGGCTATCAACACTAACAACTTTCCTGTAACTCATGCAACCAAGTCGTTTCCAAATGTAATGCTCTGTATTCCTTTGTATCTTGGTATGGCCGAGACGTGAAGACCTGTAATGTGAGCAGCGCAAGGCCTCGTATACCATCACCCAGACTTGCGCCCGGAGAGGCCACTCCAGTCTCACCACCATGAGACTGAATCTTGACCAAACAGGTCGCTACTTTTATCTCGGGAGATAAACGGATGCCTACACAGAAACAGTTTTTTTCGCTTCCTTTTTTTTTTATTTTAAACTAACAACCATACCCAGCTGGTCGATCAGAAAAAGCGTTCAATTAGAATGGAGCAAGAACAACATCATGTTGAGATGTAACAGAGTCTATCTTCTTCAATTACATTAAAGTACTTTCATTAAAAAACATTTTGAATTAATGCAGTTACTGATATAACAGAAGTAGTCTGTATTTATTCAATCAAAGTTAGCCGATGACATGAAGGGGTAAAACAGGCAACATGAAGACCCACCTCAGACCACAATTATTTTGGAGTTTTTGAAATTCAATTTGTCAGTGTTCTACCAGGGATGTAAAAGAGGATACATTTATAAAGCAATTGTTAAGTGTGATGAAAATTGGTTGAAAAATCAATAAAAAATAAGAAAGAAACCAGTAAAAATCGCTATTTTTCGCAATTTATGTGGGTTTTCACCATATGGGTCGGATCAATTATCAAGTTAAATGACTTCTAAACGATCAATTTATTGTTGGCTACAATTGAGTGAAGTTTGTATTAGATTGCTTGAAAATTGAGGGAGTTTTTAGTATAATCGATTTGTGCTGAAATCGATTTTTCGTTTTTCGCGGTTTTTCCCTTAACACGGTGGCGTGCAAATAAAAATTGAAGTATCATTGAGCTCGTCATGATGTAAGTAACTTATCGATTTTTAAAGGAAATCGGAGGAAAAAAGTTGAATTATTCGATTTTTGATCGGCTTTATCGGATTATTTATTTTTATAAATTATCGAATCTTTACGCTAAGAACCTATCTCTTACATTGTACAATGTATGTGCAAAGTTTGTTCAAAATCGATTGGATGGATCTCGAGTAAAAAGGTATCACACAGACAGACAGGCGCACAGACATCCTCTGTTTTTGCATCCCTCACATACTGGCGCCACGTATTGTTTACATTAATCACTCGTCTGATTTTGTTTGTATGGCAATGACATACAAGTCAAGAGCAGAAAGGCTCCTGCCACTGCTAGTAAACAGATCATGTTTAAGCTTGTAGCTCGGCTCCGGGCAGGTTTATTGTGTTGGAAATACTTTTAACAGCTAAATTCTGAGGTTCCATCATATAAAAGGTTGAATTCGATAGCTAATATTATAGTGTAATGACTCAACATAAAAATCCACGTCCCTATCAGTCAAGCCAATTAGGTGACCGTCCAAGCTAACTTGAGCTTCGGTGTTGCCTTACATTCGTCTTGGAAGACGCACACAAATTTTCAGCGTATCTTTTAGAAAAAAAAGTGCGTCTTGTAAGCTGGAAAATACGGTAATTCAATGTCGGTGAATATCCGAACTGTGAGGAAGGATCGTGTATAACATACGATACTAACTTGATCATCATTACTTCACGACAGAATTATCAAAGGCATACGATGGTGGGATGGGTGGAGTAGGTAAGGGCATACGACGGTGACTGCTGCAGTTACTGCTACACAGTAACTCCTTATTGAAGACGTTGCATACTGAGAAAAACAATATTCAGAAAAAAAAATTGGACCTGGTCTGAACAGTAACATCAGCAAAAACAAACACCAGCTGATATGTTTAGAAAGAGAATGCAAACATTATGGAAACGGATTTTTTAGCAACAGAAAATGGAGGAATAATGTACATCGATGTTGGAAAGTATCAGGGTGTGTGTCGTTGTAATACAGCTCACTGTTCAAGAAAGAAAAACAACATACAAATATCAACAAACAGAATGGATCCAGAATGTCCAGCTAAAAAAGCCACGGAGTTTTACTTTGAAAAGACTGACTTCAAAAACTTCAGAGATCATCCAAGAACCATCCTAGTCACAACGCTGAACCGAGACATTCAAAGAAAAAGGCAGAAAGATCCCACCTTTTTCTTTGGAGAAGATTACAATCAAGGAAGATCTGAAATGAATCCACAAACTCGCAGAGGACAGAGAAGGCTGGCAAAATATTGTCGAATCAGTATACAATGTCACTGAAGATGAAAGAATATGTTAATTCATGACCTCAAATCGAAAAAGTTTTAATGATGATACGATGGTGGATCAATGGATTCGTAGTCCTAAACAGTTATTAGCGGAAATTTCATTCGAAATGTTCATTAATATTTGATCTATGAGATTAATGAATAAACATAGTTTAAGTGCATTAAAAAGGGATGATTTGAGAAGTAAATATTTTCAACCAATATATGTCTATATCTCTGAGACGAGGTATTATGATTACTTGCATTACAGGTCGCTACTTTTATCTCGTGAGATAAACGGATGCTTACACAGAAACAGTTCTTTTCGCTTCTTTTTTTTATTTTAAACTAACAACCATACTCAGCTGGTCGATCAGAAAAAGCGTTCAATTAGAATGGAGCAAGAACAGCATCGTGTTGAGATGTAACAGAGTCTATCTTCTTCAATTACATTAAAGTACTTTCACTAAAAAACATTTTGAATTAATGCAGTTACTGATATAACAGAAGTAGTTTGTATTTATTATTCAGACTGTTATCCTCATCTTCATTGCTATATTCACAACGTTTCGGCCTCTATATTTCTGAGATGAGGTATTATGATTACTTGCATTATTTACATTATTCGGACTGTTATCTTCATCTTCATTGCCATATTCACAACGTTTCGGCCTCTATATTTCTGAGATGAGGTATTATGATTACTTGCATTATTTATATTATTCGTTATCCTCATCTTCATTGACAACGTTTCAGCTGTTGCACGCTCCCGTCTTCTTCAGCTGATTAGATTTTCGAACCGAACCCTTTACTTCGTCAAATGGGGCAGACCACTCCAGCTCGACGCGCCACAACTCATCCAGACGCCTCAGCTACCCACCCCTCAACACAACTCACCAAGATTCGGTCCACTACCCCCGCAAGGATACGTAGCCCAGCGGATGGAGACGCTGGTTGGGTCCAGTGACTGGATCCAGGGAGCTGTGAATTCAACACCGGGCTGTGGCGGCGGTGGGCCGAGTTGAGTTGAGGGGTGGGTAGCTGAGGTATCCGGAGGAGGCGTGGCGCATGGATCTGGCGCGGTCTGCCCCGGTGGATGAAGTAAAGGGTTCGGTTCCAAATTCCAATCACCTGAAGAAGGACCGGAGCGTGCAACGGCCGAAACGTTGTGAATATGGTAATGAAGATGAAGGTAACAGTCTGAATAATGTAAATAATGTACATAATTTTCAACCAAGTTATTTGTTTTTTTATCTCCTGTTCTTAACATTTTCAATAGTACTTACTGCATCGGAAGTATGTCTCGATTTTGTAAAAATAACTTGATGATTTTATTGAATGTGACTTTCGTACGTAAATTTTATATTTTTTTATTTTATTTTTGGGTACATGTTGAAGTATTCCGTGTGAAAATAGAGTTGTACATTCTTTGCAGCAAGTTTGCTTCATTTTTCTCTTCGATAAGTACTTATGTAGAGATATCACTGTTTTGGGGTTGTTTATCAAGCTTTAGTTGCAGGAATATACGCCCTGAAATGATGTAACTTTATTCATCCTAGAGTTGCTAATTAGTTATTTAGATTCGTAACATGAATGAATGAATGATGACCGCTGTAGGTCAAACGAAAAAGCGCCTCCACCACGTCCTGAAAAAAAATTAAAAGACAATAAGGTCACGTGAGACTTTGCAAGTCATACGACGGAGACCAGAGAAACGATTGTAGGGACCTTTTTTTTCTAGGTGCTGTTTCGTGACTAGTGCATGGTTGTGAGCTGTTGTGACTCAGAGGTACTTCATAGCCATTGTTGCTAACGCGAACTCTTTCTTTTGATGTTTCCAACGAACGAACTTGTTTGCAACATTGTCAACACATTTACTTTAAAGCTATTTGGGCCATTGTTTTTGTAATCAACATGGCCGATAGCAAGGTTGGCTTTCGATTCATTCCAGAATTCGATGGGTCTGCATCAGTAGTTGAATTGTTTGAGAAGGTGAAACTTGTTTTAGGTTATGCAGTATAAAACAAGGAGTCTAACCGGTGGAGCCTTCTCTCAACAACTGGAAGAGAAGAATTCTGATGAGAAAATCATAAAAAGGCTTTATGTACAGCATTTGTGACAGCCATAACTTTGGGAAAAAAGTTTAAATTAACGATATCCGTTGCTCTTCATTGAAAACTTAGTTAATGATGCCTGCTGTTTAAGGGTTAAAGAATGCATCTGATGTGTTTAAAATGGAGAACTTACTGGTATTTAGTAATTACAAGTTGTGTGAAATTTTAAATATTCATTCATTAACACTGTTTATAGATTTGTTACTATCGAGTATGGGATAGAATCATTATGATTGGTAAGTATCAATAATGATGCCTTTTCAAACTCGATAATCAGTCTTCGACCGTACGCATTTCTTATTTAATAAGCTAACGCCTTTTATTTTACGTTATGCAATCGGAGTTGACGAGAAATTAACATTGATTTTACCTTTTTTAATAGTTTTATAATCTACAGTTAAAAAAATAATTTTATAAAACTCGTATATATTTAAAGCAAAACTAAGCACAAAAAGTTGTATTTAAAAATGAATTTTCTCGTTTTTTTTGTTTTTTTTACCTTCAAGTGCGGTCTCTTTCTGAGAT
Organism: Acanthosepion pharaonis; assembly: GCA_903632075.3. Lineage (NCBI taxonomy): Eukaryota > Metazoa > Mollusca > Cephalopoda > Sepiida > Sepiidae > Acanthosepion > Acanthosepion pharaonis. Next base: position 1,503,206 of record CAHIKZ030003087.1, read on the forward strand.
GAGGTATTGTAACTATTTACACTATTTACATTGTTCGAACTGTTGTCCTTATCTTTATTGTCATATTCACGTCGTCATGGCCGTTGTAAGCCTCGGCCTTCTTCAGAATCTGTCTATATTTCTGAAATGAGTTATTGTAATTATTTACATTATTTACGTTAGTCGGATTGTTGTCCTCATCTTTATTGTCGTATTCACGACGTTTCGGCCGTTGTACGCTCCGCCCATCTTCCATCAATATACATACTGATCCGTATTATGGATTGCCTTCTTGCCTTCATATAATTGAGAAGGCAATCCATAATACGGATCAGTACAGGTCAGTTATGCAGCTCATTATTCATTACTCATCATCAACTCATCAGTGATCTGTCAAGGCACACCCCTCAAATCCTACGGCGATGGGCACGTGGCGAAGGAACAGGTGGAGATGACCACTAGCGGTTGTAGTCACAATCCTGCACGTAGGCGGTCCATGAACAAGTGGCCGTTCTTTTCCTGAGTCCGAAGGAAACAGGATGATCCGGCAGCACCTGTGGGCGACTATTTGGTTTCATAGGAAACTTTCATTGGTTATTGGGAAAATCGTCGTAATAGCCAGGAAAAAGATAATGGCAATAAAATGATTTTGCTGCACCAATTTTTCAAACAGTCAGGCGGATTTTTCTGCCAAGAAAATAATGAATCCTAGCAGTCGACTAAACACGAATACCAATCTTTGATATTAATGTTCGAGCTTAGTTGCGAGCAGAAATGAAAAGTTTTAAGTCAAGGTCATCGATACACGATCAAGAGTGTCGTAATCGATTAAATATTATCTATGTAACCATTAGGGGCGTTGAGTCATCACATAGCCATAGCAGCAGTAGCAATAGCTAGAGCAAGATAGCCTGCAGGGCCCATTCCTTTTCAATCTGGTTTTGGAATCAGAATTGTCCTTCTCCGATATAGATTACTAAGTCTAAAGAGACTAATAGTATTTTATTATTTATGGGTTTTTCCTTTTCATAGACAGGCTGCCACACAAAGGTGAGCCTGCTTTGTTATTTAACTCATACCGGGGAGAAAATTGTTTCGTTCTTTTTCCGAGGGTATTAATGCAACTTGAAGGAAACAGATAGGTCAGAATGTGAACACTAAACCCTTGTTATATTTTAAATTACACGCACACCAAGATCAAAAATACCTGGTTCAAAATAAAGTTCTCTAATTGAGAATTTTGTCTTCGTTATATCGTCTTTTGTCATTTAGATTTGTTTTACCCAAATGTTTTATAATATAAAACCACTGAAAATGATAAAAAAAACACCTTACTTTGATCAAATTACGTTATTATAATTCGATTTATGTTTTAATATATAAATCTACTTCCTGACACTGTAATCATTTGTTCCGTCATTTTGAGAGCGAACGTGGAAATTGTGACATCGATCAATTCATCATTATTAAATGAGGCCTGAAAAGCCGGCGCCAAATGTTACCCTAAATGTCCTGAGGATGGCGACATATAAGCCAATTAAATGGTGCAACGTGAAGCTAAGAGAGAAAAAGAAATGTAAAGAGAGAAACCTCTTTCGGAGGCACGCCACCGCCATTTGCAATTTAATTGTCTGTTCATACGAGTGGCGGGTGGCAAATCAACTGCCAACTAATGACGTCATGGGAAAACTGGTCGCTATTGGTTATAATTTAGAATTTGTGATTCATACAATGAAGCATCCTCCCCTAATTGCTCGATTTCACCTGCCAGAGTCGATGTTTGGAATATTCCCATGGAATGAAATCCAATCTGGATTCACTCCAGAATTGATGTAACACATATGGAATTGATTCGAAGTACGTCTTTCCTCCTGTGTTCCACTATGAATATCAGTCGACCTTGTCAATCTGTTCATCTAGCTAACAACTACAGCATATTTGAGTTTAATATTTTTCCAACCGATGCTAGTGTCCGGTCTTCCAGAGCAGGTAATGGCTAGAAATCGAAGAGAATAAAGAAATTTATGCACAAAACATTCGAAAGTGTCAAACTTCCATTTTATATCTGTTTAATTTTTTATGTAGGAAAGAATCGTTTCAACAAATTCTCCCTCTATCTTCCCACACTCTCTCCTCTAACTTTTACTTTTTCACCTTTTTTCTCCCTCTCTCTCACTCTCACCCCCTCTCTCTCTCTCTCTCTCCCTCTCTCTTTTATTCTTCCAAGTATTTTACTCCTCTCGACATCTTTCTACACACTCTCTCTTCTAACTTTTACTTTTTCACCTTTCTTTCTTTCTTCCTCTCTCTCACTCTCACCTCCTCTCTCTCTCTCTCTTTTTTTATTCTTCCAAGTATTTTCTCCTCACTATATCATTCTATACTCTCTCTCCTCTAAATTCCCCCCCTCTCTCTCTCTCTCTCTCGGTTCTTTTTAATTCTTTCTTATATTTTTCTCCTCTCTATATCTCTCTCTCTTCTAACTTTTACTTTTCACCTTTCTTTCTTTCTCCTCTCTCTCTCTCTCTCTCTCTCTCTCTCTCGATTCAACAGTGGAAAATATTTTGAATTTACGGAGCTATTGTATACGCGTACACAGATATTTTAACCTCCTGAAAATGGTCTCAGGTGATATTGAAACTACTTGGGAAAATCAAAAATTATTTGAAAGAAAATTTTGGAAATTTTCTTAATCAGTATTTTACAACCTCCAAGAAATTAATTCGTGAACTTGAAAGGATTAAAACTAATACACACACGCACACACACACACACACACACACATATATATATATATTATATATATATATATATATATATATATATATATATAATGAATGGAGCACTATGGCTGCTTTTAGGTCTTGAAAATATATTTTCAGTTGAGCAGTGTTCAATGACAGGTTAATTCTAAAAACAACGTTCATCTGCGTAAGTACGAAGCTCTTCAGTAAAATGAATGGAACACTACGGCTGATTGGCGTTTGTTTACGTTTGTAAAAACAATACGCTAGACTGACCCATTCTGTCGAGTGAAGATGTCGCAGTGATATAAGATGTAACTGACCATAAATCGGTTGGGTTTCGATCCGGGCTTGAGGCATTTAGGAGCTGCGAAACAGTGTTGTCTGAGAATGATTCTATTAATTACTTTATTAGATCGCGATAGACTGAAAATTAAGTAGAGACTCGAACTCTAAATATTTTTTTCCTTGCTCGGTCTGGCTGAATAGCCAAGACGTTGAGCACTGTTATTTATTGCTTATATGTAGATAATAGGGGTTTGCCTTTTGGTCATTTTTTTTTCTTTTTCAAGGTTTTTCTTGGTGTTTGCCTTTTTTATATCTGAGATTTTTGCAAGTAGACTGTTGGTCCTACAGACATATTGGATTCATGTACAAAATTTGGGTGCGGATTTCTGACAGCAAAACAAGGTAAAATGTCCATATGAACATATGTCCAAAAGGTCATGTAGAATGTGTTCTTCGTGGCCAAGCGTACGAACAGATCTCGGTCTTCCTTGGTCCATAGTTTGTGGTGTCACGGAACCTCAGCAACGCGACAATAAGCAGCAGCAAAGGTTGATTCGGTTGTCTTCGGTCTAGAAACGCAATCTGATACAGCCGTACAGCCTCGCATCCATTACCATTCGCGTAACCGTATGTAAAAATCAGATCTGCCTACTCAAGATATGAAAATCCTAACTGATATATAGATAGATAGATAGATAGATAGATAGATAGATTAAACGGAACACTTCTCAGTTAACTCATTACTACACATATTAAACGTTGAAGAGAGACTCACCACAAGCGTACACGAATGGCAAATATAACGTAGTCTACATGGCAACACAGCGCCATCTACTGTAAGGCGGTGTAATAGTTAACAAGCTTGCCTCGCTAACACAACTACGAATGAGTAGTGAGTTCGATCCTCACTGGGTGCCCTATACTTTCGGCCTTGTGCCACATCTAAGCAACGCTTAGAAAATCGCTATATTTTTATATGGGCTTTTGTCCTTGTTTTGGTGCGAAAAAACACGCCCACAAATTTGTACAAGTATTTTTTTATAACACCATGGATATATATATATATATATATATATATATATATATATATATATATATATATATATATATATATATATATATATGTATAAACATACATTCATATATAATGTATGCTTACCACATTAAAAAAGAATATATATCTATGAGTTTTTGTATAGACGATCGACCTGCTTTTGATGTCCGTGTGAGTCTATCGATCAAGACGTCTGCGTTTGTCAGTTGACAGAAGAACGTTTTGTCAGTTGCAACCTGAAAAGATATCAGCATTTTCGATAAAAAAAAATTTCTATGGAAAAGAAAAAACTTTTATTTCATTTTATTTTATCTAAAATCTTTTTAAACATCAACAGGTCTTCCTATTTGCCATAAGAAAGAAAAAATTATTGATTCTAAAAGCGAAGAGTACACACTACTGAATCCTCATTGGCCTTAATCTTTTTGCAAACGAACAGGTGATAGATAGATAGATAGATAGATAGATAGATAGATAGATAGATGAAAAAATAAACTGATAGATAGATAGAGAGAGAGAGAATGATATAGAGACATTTAAGTAAATTATGAATCGGGAAGAGAGAGAGAGAGTGGTTCGGGACAGAGATTATTTATTAGATAGATAGATAGATAGATAGATAGATAGATAGATAGATATGAACAGATTGAGATAGATAGATAGATAGATAGATAGATAGATAGATAGATAGATATGAACAGATTGAAATAGACAAATAGATAGTTTTAGTTAGTTAGTGTTGGGGCGCACCCACCTTCTGTCTGATAATGGACTTATCCCTCTACGATATAAGTCAGTGCTAGAGAGAGTAGGTGTGTTGTGTTAAGGATCAGGTTCAGCGACAGCAGTCGAGATCCGCTTACCATTACATACCGTTGGACTGTAGACTTTTGCTATTGTTAATTACTAACCGGCGTTCCTTATTGCTAATCACTCTGTTGTTAATTACCTCTTACAAATATACCAGTATTTATCCCTACAACTGTGTTTGTCTTTATTCGAATACACACACGCGGGAACACTCCCAACAACTCAAGAGTTAGTTTGATAGATAGATAGATAGATAGATAGATAGATAGATAGATAGATAGATAGGAAGTTACGAACAGATTGAGATAGATAGATTGTGCCATCCATTCCTAGGTTTATAGACTTGCTTTGCTTAATCCCTTATGATTGGCTGTATAAATCACAGGAATGCTTGTAGAAAAACCATAAATTTTCGGCACAATCTAAAGAAAACCTTGAAATGCCATCATAGGAAAATAGTTGGAAAGTTTTCCTGCTAGGCACAGAATTGCTTCAAGCCGGGATCGAAATTCGACCGATTTGACATCAGTCGGAGATTCTTATACCTAGGCTACCGGCTTACGCTACGGAGAAAAGGAATTTTTAACGCATTATATACGTAATATAAGCATTATCGGCTGCCAGAGTGCTCTACTCATTGCGAAGAGCTTGACATTATAGCAGCATAAGCGGTCAAATACCCTTTCTTCCTAAGTTCTCATCCGACGAACGTAAGCGTACAATTCATATATATATATATATATATATATATATATATATATATATACTGATATAAATCCGTGGTAAGTAGTTCAAGTGAATCCTATTAATATAGAATATTAAAACTGATTCACAGAAAAGAGCTCAATGTATTTATTACAGAGCATATATGAATTACAGATATATGAAAATAACTCCCTCACAAGTATGGCCATTTCGCCCTTCCAACGGGCTTATCAGTTATTGGTATGACGCTTGCGTTGTTTCAAAACAGTTCGGGTTCGAATCTCGGTAGTGGATGCGAAGGACGAAACGGCCGTCCGGTGCTTTCTGCATTCTGCTGGGGATTCTTCTAGACTCGATGAATTACTATAATAAATCTGTGTGTGTGTGTGTGTGTGTGTGTGTGCGCGCGCGCGCGTGTACCTTTAAGCGAAATCCCTCTAGCATTAAATTCCTTGAAATCTTCATATTTACACTTTTTCGTATCCCAATGTTTTTGCTGGATCGGTGAGGCTGCCCCCTAGCCGAGTCAGTTTATATATGAATAACGACAATAGGATAACTTTGACGAGCTTAATCAAAACAAATGTGAGGATTTTATTTTGCAACAAGTATTTATGAACGGATGTCTTTTCAGCATTTTTTAAATTTAATAACATAAATAGACATATATACATACCGTAACTAGAATGCATTACTACAAAACACGAGGTAGCGTTCTAAAATAGGAGGCATTTCTTTCGGAGCAACAATGTGTATGCGTCTGTTTGTGTGTCTCTCCATGCGTGTGTGTCTGAAGTGGTATTAAATTTGACTTTTTCAAGCACTGTTGAAATAATGTTATAAAATACCAATATTAAATATTTATAATATTAAATATTTACAATATTAAATCTATTAATATTTTTTTTAGAATTGCAATCTAAAGTACGTGCATATTTTTAACAACTTCGAGATAATTGCAAAAGAAGAGTAAAAGAAAGATTTTAATTAAAGGTATTAAATAATTTTCTTTTTTAAAAAAAAAAGCAGCTATTTTCAATATTGTGACTCGTAAAACAGTTTGCTTATCAAAGGTAGATTTCATATGATTTCTACCAAATTAAATTTTTGTTGGAAAGTGAAGGCCTTTCAGTACAAACGGAAGTTAATGTTGGCTACGAACTCTCCTTTCTTTATTGAAAATAAAGCAATTTCAGTAGAAATTAAATTTGAGGTTTTCTTCATTGAACGCTGTTTTTACGAAAATAAGTGAATTTAAATGCAAATGAGCAATTATGTTAAAATGAGATTAATTCTACCTGAAGGTCTTTGGTAGAATTGGAAATTATTTCTATACGGACAGAAGACGATGTAGAATAAAATGTTCATTTTATAGAACTGAAGGTTTTTATTGATTGTTCGATTTGTTTTTTACGGTTTATCTACCCTTCGCATGTTATCTAAAACCAGAAAATATTTTTACATTATTTACATTATTCGGACTATTGTCCTCATCTTTGTCGCCATATTTATCACAAGGTTTCGGCCATTGTACGCTCCGGCCTTCTTCAGGTGGTTGGAATTTCGAACTGAACCCTTTATTTTGCTCACTGGGGTAGACTGTTCTAGTTCCACGTGCCATGTTTGATGGATGTCAATTATCAGTTATCTCCAGCTAATTTCCCTCTGAAAGTTCTCCACTGCCTTAACCGTGTAATGAACTCACACTCTTTGGGTCCTGTCACTGGATCTAACCAACGCCTTTATCCACTGTGCCATGTGTCCTTGAACAGACAAAGATGAGGACAATAGTACGAATAATGTAAATAATGTACATAATACCTCATCTCAGAAATATAGACAAATATTTTTACATTCTAAAAACTGTTTTATGAGATAATGATAGTTGAACGATTAAGTCTTATGAATTAACCCATAGCTGGGGGAAAAGAGGTGGATTTTATAATGTTCCCAATGATATTGGCGCGTAAGTGAATATAACGGACCCAACGGGAATTGGAACACGGCTCTTCGATTATCAGTTCTGAGCCGTTATCCATTACACCATTTGTACATCTAAGCTTAGAGCCCATGGTATTCCCTAGCAGTCACTGATCTAGGTACTGACCAGGTTCGACGTTGCTTAACCTCGGAAACCGGTGTTTCAACATGATGTGACCGTAATCCAGAACTAAAGTTACTTCTACACGGACACCACACCATGTGGAATACGAAGTTCTTCAATATCTGTCTATATTTCTGAAATGAGGCATTGTAATTATATATATTGTCCGGACTGTTGTCCTCATCTTTGTTTCCATATTCACGACGTTTCGGCCGTTGTACTCTCCGGTCTTCTTCAGGTGATTGGAATTTCGAACTGAACCCTTTGTATCGTCCAAGGGGGTTGATTGTTTATAGGCCACGTGCAATGACTCTCCCGGTTGTCCCAGTATCAATGACCTACCTTTAACTGAACTCTCCAATTTTTTCTTTACCTCAGCTGTAGGCAGGTATTGAACTCACAACACTGGATTCAACCAACGGTTTTATCCACTGGGCCATGTGTCGTTGGGGAGACATCCTAAAGAGGCATGGTACGCGGAACTAGAACAACCTACCCCGTTGAACGAAATAAAGGGATCTGTTCAAAATTTCATTTTACCTGAAGAAGACCGGAGCGTCAACGGCTGAAAATTCGGGAATATGGCAACGCAGATGAAGGCAACCGTCCGAACAATGTAAATAGAATAAATAGTGAGTTTCTTCAATTTATAGACTTGAAGTTATTTTAATACAAACATCATGAGTTGTAATAAACTGTTTTCTTCGGGAGCCGTCTCCAGAGAAAAGAAATCATTTAAAAGCAACTGGAAGATAATATTGACAATTTCCTGAAGAGAAATAATTTACTTACTTTATTTACTGTTATCCTAATCTTGATTTCACTGTTCACAACATTTCGGCCTCTATATCTCTGAGGTGAGGTATTATGATTACTTGCATTATTTACATTATTCAGACTGTTATCCTCATCTTCATTGCCATATTCACGACGAGGAATAATTTAAATAGTCCGAATAATTTAAATAATGCAAGTAATTATAATACCACATCTCAGAGATATAGACGGAAATCATTTATAATAAATGGTGGATTTTTTTTACAGATAGTTCACTTTATAAAATAGCCCAAGAATCACTGAGTGAGATTCTAAAGGATCAGGAAGCGGAGTGTAAGAGATTATTATGAGGACGAATAGAATAGATATAGGTTGACACTGGATTTAAAGAGACCAAAAATATAGTGGCCAGGGAAGCATTCTCTCGGGAGTTTGTTCCACAATGTACCAGTTCTGGGGAAGAAGCTGTGTTAGTCTAACTTACTTTTTATCAAAAGAAACCCAAATGAAATGATTTTCCACCAATGAACATGGAATGGTAAGGCAAGGTGGTTCCTATCTGTGAAGGTCTCACCTGGTGTTACTAACGAATGTAACTTGTCCGAACATCTGTCATAGTAATAGCAATAAAGTAATGAAAGACTGGCAACATTTTGTCTGTGGTTTGCAGGGTGGAGAAGAATTCACGAACATTTCCAAAAATGGGAACTAGACGAGATATCCCTAGACAGTCGATAATATTCTACCTCCATAGATTAAATAAAGGGTTCAGTTCAAAATTCCATGTAGATTGGCCGGATCGATATACACCTGATGAAGGCCGAAGGACACAACGGACGAAAAGTTGTGATAAAACAAAAAATATGAGAACAATAATCCGAATGTAAATAGTTTTAATAGCGATAACTTCTCATCCCGGAAATTCAGACAGAAGCTATTTTTTTTCTCACGAGAATATTTTATGGAGTAAATGAATGCATTTAAATCGAAATAGAAGAAAATGTGGAATATGACATTTTCTCCGTGGAAATACTTTATTGAAAATAACTGGTATTTCCTTAGAAGTGGAAGAATATATATTGGAAAACACTTTCTTCTTGATAAGTGTTGTAACCAGGAAACGGAAGCACCGTTTCAGCCATTGTTCAGACATGGAAGTGCCGTGTCGGTCATTTTGTTTATGTGTGAATTAAAAGCAGGAGTATCGCTTCTGCAGACAAAAGACACCAGACTAAATTGCGTTGTCATTATAGACTCCCTTACCAAGTTATGACAAGGGTAATCGTCATCGTTTGGTGTGTTCTGTCTCTTGTAAAGATTGTGTATGGCAGAAAGAGACAGATACTCACTGGGACGATAAAATAAGCTGACCATATGTCCATCATATTTAGAAGTAGATCATATAAAATATAATTTTGAGATCAGGGTGAACTTGATACGCAATAAGATGTTCATGAAATGGAATTTCATTCAGATTGTAAACGTTCATCGTGACTGAAGAAAGTGGCTGATCGGTAACAATTGGTGCTTTAGTCATTGAATTTTTAAAAAAATAAATGGCTGTCCACTCGTATCCAAGGATACCAGTCTACTAGGGAGGCTAGTCAATCCTTGTTACAGACAAACGCCAGGCACTCTTTGTGTTTGTTCAACAACCACAGAGCTCAACTGGTGTTTATACTGTAACTATGCTGAGAGGTCTTTAGTTACAATTTCTGGGAGAGAGAGAGAGAGAGTGAGAGAGAGAGAGAGAGCGTTATCTGGCGTAGTCAACTGTCTGGACATAAATTCTTCAGGTTTCAATGCAAAGAACCATTCAATATAATTTTTAACTCCTTCATGATAGATTTTCCCTTTAAAAAGTGTTACAATGATCTGAAAAGACAAAAGTCAGATAAACAAATCAACCATGGTGAAATCCAGACTCAGATCACACAGTCGGAAAGAAAATGTTGTAACCACTTGGCTATGTAAACATGCACATACATACATAAGCATTGTTTTAACCGGGAACTAAGGAAACGGAAGCAACGTTTTCAGCCATTATTCAAAACGGAAGTACCGTGTCGGCCATATTGTTTATGTTTGAATAAAATGCAAGAGTATCGCTAACTGCAAACAGAAGTCAACAGAATAAACTGCGTTTTCGTTGTTATTACAGACCCACTTACCAAGTTGTAACAATGAGAATCTTTTATGGTAAAATAAAGACGTTTAAGTCTAAATGGAAACCCAAATGTTTACTTCATGGATAATTATTAAATGAAACGAAAGCATTTCAAAACAAACAGAATATCATTGGCCAGTGAACTCTAACTGCGGGATTAATCTCTGGACGTGGAAGTAAAAACTGAGACATTAGGGGAAACAGAGTTTGCAATAACAAAGTCATACTAAATACGAACAAGACGATAACAATTTACCCCTGTCGATTAAATGTTTTAGTTTGACATTACCTGAAAGTTAATCGGATTGATAGACAGAAGGTCAGAGGTTACAATGGTCGAAACGTTGTTATAACAATGACAAAGATGAGAACCTTAGTCCAAATATATATAAGTAATGATAATTCCTCATCCCAGAAGTTCAGACAGAAAATATTTTCTTCTTATTTGCTTAATCCCTAGTAAGCAAGACGATAAAGTACGTCGCACCGAACTGTTGGAACTGCTAAGGTAACCTTGATATATTTGGGAAGAATATTAAAGTAACCCAGGATCTTTACTGGGAGCAAACTGTCTCCATATGATAGTAAATGAGTTCAGCAGATATACAAAAATAGAAAGGGAGGTAAAAAAAAAAAGATGTATCTTCTCGCTGGACTCATTGGGATGGTTCCTAGAGAATAGTTATTTATTGTGCAAAATACACAATTACGGCACAAGGCCAAAAAGGGGAGGGGTTGAGGCTGGTCGTCACTAACTATCCTATACCTAGCTAATCCGATTCACGACCCATTCACTCATTACAATTTGCCCATTCACCATAAAAACTCGTCCATCACCAATCAATCCTCCATACACCATAATACCGTATCCTCACAAGGGGACCTACAAAACGCGCCCCATGCCGTAAAAATGTAATGATAATAAATACTTAAAAATCTGTGATGAAAAATGAGAGGGGAGGGAATGAATCCCAAAACAAACTAAATATAAACACAAAATAAGTATACATAACTGATGTTAGTAGGACTCGTCCAACCCTCAAAAATGAGAAGCCGCTGTATTCTGCCCATTTGGACAAAATCAAGAAGCTCTCTCGCTAAGGGAGTGGGAAAAGGATAAAAAAATTATACGGCCATGCGAAAATATAAAGTTGACCCAGTCAAGATAAAAGGAGCCAAAAACAAACTGGGGAGGTTGGGAATCTCAGGTTGGGTCATAACAAAAGATGTAGCCGGGAACAAGCTAGGAACAACATTTACGCACATTAACTAGGTACACAAAAGCTTGTCTAACCTAACCAAAGGGAGGGCTCGACAGGAAACCACCCCGATGTGACATAGGTTTGACCTAAAAGAGAAAATCAAGGCTAGCCCCGTTCAAACGAACCAAGCTCGCCTCTTTCACCCACCTTTCGCTGAAGACTGTCGAATCTAAGCGTTTTCTATCAGTTCTAATCTTTATCTTGAGCTGATGCTCAAAGAATCGGATCAGATCCTGATGAGAAAGACGGTTGCCTCGCAAGACTTCCTCCTGTGCGTCGTCCAAATCACCATTCGGGCCGTGGCCAGCAGCGTCAGAAACACCATCCGTTTCTGTCTATTTGGTCGAATAAAACTTCCTTTTCCATTTTTTCTACTTAATTGACTTCGTTTGAAATCCTTTCTGTTCCTATCGTTATTTATTAAATCTGGATTGTTCGGGAGGGGGGGTAGATACAGAACTGTGGGTCACCTCGTGAAGATTGCAGAGTACATTAACCAGTGCACAATGATAGCAACCTTGCTTCCTTCTTTTTTCTTTGCTTCTACCTCTAAATCGCTATGCAGAAGGAAAGCGATGGAAATTTCCCTGTATAACACGTACAGTAGAAACACTATATAGTTTGTGGTTTTTTGATGTGACATTTTTACAAAAGTTTACACACCTATCTATATTTCTGAGATGACGTATTATGTACATTATTTACCCCATTCAGACTATTGTCCTCATCTTTGTCGCCATATTTATTACAATGTTTCGGCCTTTCAGTATCTGTCTATATTTCTGAGATGAGGTATTATGTACATTATTTACATTATTCAGACTATTGTCCTCATCTTTGTCGTCATATTTATTACAACGTTTCGGCCTTTCAGTATCTGTCTATATTTCTGAGATGAGGTATTATGTACATTATTTACCTCATTCAGACTATTGTCCTCATCTTTGTCGCCATACTTATTACAACGTTTCGGCCTTTCAGTATCTGTCTATATTTCTGAGATGAGGTATTATGTACATTATTTACCTCATTCAGACTATTGTCCTCATCTTTGTCGCCATACTTATTACAACGTTTCGGCCTTTCACTATCTCTCTATATTTCTGAGATGAGGTATTATGTACATTATTTACCTTATTCAGATTCAGACTATTGTCCTCATCTTTGTCACCATATTTATTACAACATTTCGGTCGTTGTACGCTCCGGCCTTCTTCAGGTGGTTAGAATGTAGAACTGAACCGTTTATTTCGCTCACTGGGGTAAACATGGCACGTGGAACTGGAACAGTCTATCTTGAAGTTGTACAAGTGACGTCATAGTAATAGAGATTCATCTAAACTACAATTACGAAATTAATAAAGCACAAACCTGAATAGTAGAAAATGATGCAGGAATATTATATTTCTTCATTCTTTCAAATGTGGAATGATCGCCTTAAAAAGCAGCCTAAAATATATGAATGAAAGCTGTAATATACTTTGATCATTTTAATCATAAAATAATAATGCAAAATGAAATCTGAGCTCATTCCAAAACGACTGTTAGTGAGATCCTTGTGCGTCATGCTTGCTACAGGTAGATTTTATATTTGCCAACAATTTAGTCAGCTTAATCCTCAAGTCTCCTCGTTTGGTGATATCCAGTCGATTTCTTCTAATCAATCATTTACAGCACTAAAACCACATTCAGTTAAATGGAAATGGTAATAACAAATTTCTTGCAACGGTGGTTGAATTTGGGTATTTAGTTAGTGTTTCATCATTACTACGCATGCTCCACCAAAATATTATCATTCCACACTAGTGGGGCAGGCGTCCCACGTTGGGAATCGTTCATGTAAAGCATAGGGTGAAGAAAACATCAACTATATTAAGTATCCGGTCTTCAAGGCGAAATTGCTAACAATTCTATTACGACTGATTTGACAGTGTTTATCAACTTGTGATCTCCATTCGACCAGGCAATTGCCTAATCATATCACAAGTTCCGTAATACATTAGGGTCGTAGGGGTAACATAAGATAACCTAACAGAGCCCGTCCCTTCTTCAAACAATATATATATATATATATATATATATATATATATATATATATATATATAATTTAATTCAAAGAAAACCAGACAATTTTAAGTTTCCATAGGTCATAATTTATTTCCCCAGGGATCATCTTGTTCCTGCATCATCAGACCTCACTTCCAAGTACGAAAAAAAAAAAAATATATATATATATATATATATATATATATATATATATATATATATATATTGAACAATAAAAAATATTAAAAAATTAAAATCTTCAGACACACCGGGTTGTAGATTAATATTTTTTCGTTTTTTTTTTATTATTATTATTATTTCATTTAGAACCAGATAGATAGATAGATAGATAGATAGATAGATAGATAGTGTTTATCAACTTGCGATCACCATTGTAACTCTGTCTGGTTTCATACTAATTTTAATTTAGTAATTCATTGCCATTACACTTAATTCTAGATTGGAAATGGTTACAGGATAAAATCAATAATGTTATAAGCCTCTACCACATTTCTACTCGCCTGACCATTTTCTCTTTATTAACTTAGGGACTGAATTGTAAGCGTTCCAGTATGCTTCTTTCTCGAAATCCACCAACATGTGTCACCTAAGGCTAGTTTTATTGCTGGCCTGTTTATCTGCTTTATTCTAGTCACATAGACAATACCTAATAGATTGACGCCTGCTAACTTTTGGAGAAACACTGAGGTTTCCATTTAATGAATACACGATTGCCGTGTCACTTCTACTTGACTGCTTTCGTTAGCTTTGGAATCTCAGAGTTTAGTATTGGTAAGCTATCAAACCAGGTTTGTCGATTGTCATAGTAACAGACAAAGATTGTTCGCAACAGAGAGAGAGAGAAAAAAAAAGAAACAGCAAAGAAACCAAAAGAAACAATTTTTGTGTCTTTATCGTTTGTCGATAGCTGGAGGCAGAGAGTCGATTATCATTAAAGGCAAGTATTGGTTATTAAACCGGTAGGCAGAGTGATTCGATTCCTGTGTTTTATATATCAGTCAATATCTCGTCAATTCTATCCTGATCATAAATTACATCTACAGGATGTCCATAAAGTTCGTGTGCACTTTAAAAAATTTATAACTTTATTTGTATTTGCGATAGAAATAATCTGTAAAAAATGTTATAAAGTTTCATGTACAGAAATTATAGAAAGAAAAGCATCAGATATGTGGGCTGATATTTTCATTGCTAAAGGCTGTTAATCAAGTTCATCTTCCGTTTTAATTTGCTAACTACACGTGATAATATATAGATATACATACAGGGTGTCCATAAAGTTCGTGTGGACTTTAAAATATTTATAACTTTATTTGTATTTGCGATAGAAATAATTTGTAAAAAGGATTCGAAAGAAGTAAATCTATATTTTTTAAGGTTTTATTGAAATTTTATTTAAGTTTCCACATGTATAGATATATAGATGGTGATAGAAATAATCTATAAAAAATGTTATAAAGTTTAATGTACCTAGTTTTAAGTATAGCTAAAATAACTAATGTGATTTCAGGCATTACTGTAAATCAATTGGCAAATGTTTTCAATGAACTGCAAAATCGTATTACCCTTTGTATTGCTAATGATGGAGGACATGTGGAAACAAATAAAATTTCAATAAAACCTTAAAAAATATAGATTTACTTCTTTCTAATCCTTTTTACAAATTATTTCTATCGCAAATACAAATAAAGTTATATTTTTTTTAAAGTCCACACGAACTTTATGGACACCCTGTATATATATCTATATATTATCACGTGTAGTTTCAATAGTTAACAAATTAAAACGGAAGATGAACTTGATTAACAACCTTTAGCAATGAAAATATCAGCAAAACTGCAAAATAGTATTACTCGGCCGAAACGTCGTGAATATAGCAATAATGATTAGGACAACAGTCCGAAAAATGTAAATAATGTAAAGAATTACAATATCTCATCTGAGAAATAGAGACATATCCTGAAGAACGCCGGAGGGTACAACGACCGAAACGTCGTGAATATAGCTATAAAGATAAGGACAATAGTCTGAACAATGGAAATAATGTTGTAGTGAAAGAGATAATCAGTTACCCCGAAAAAAAGTCCGTGTTTTGTGTGCGATCTGCCGAAGAAAAATTACCAAAAAGTAGTTAGCAAAAATCTACATCAATGACTAGAAGCTATGCTAATGTTCTTCCCTCCCCTGAATGGCATGACCAATCAGAAAATTCTCTCGGTGAACAGACGTCATTGTTTTTCGCTTGTAAAAGGAGATGATTTTTCTGAGCTGAAAAACGAACACGCATTGTTGTTGGCGAGAAGTGAAGGTTGGATTTGTGACCCCATTTTGTCGTTTCTACGGTGTGTGTTGGACTGTTACGTCGGACTATCGTGTGAACTGCGATTTGGCTACAAGTGCTGCGGCCGAGAAACAAGAAATCTATTGCAGTTGCTACGATCAGTTGACAGTCTTTTCTTTACTACAACAAATGTAAATAATTACAATACCTTATCACAGAAATAGAAACAGATCCTGAAGAAACCCCGAGCGTACAACGGCCGAAACGTCGTGAATATAGCAGTAAAGATGAGGGCAACAGATCGAACAATGTAAACAATGTAAATAATTTTATCTCATCTCAGAAATAGAAACAGATAAATGTCTTCTGTTTTTATTTTCTCCAAAACTTTGTCGTTGCGATGATCTTCGGTCTATGACATTCCCCTGAAAACCCCATCTTCGTTGCTTCAACTGTACTCTTCATTTGTGCAGTCATTGCCATGCAGTAGGACTGATATTTCATGACAGTAACGGACAACGGCTCAGAATTAGTGATCAGAGCGCCGAGTTCCAATTTCAATCGGGTTCGTTATATTAATTTAATTTATTCTTCTCCCCAACTATGGGTTAATTAGTACAACTTAACCAATAAATCATTATTATCGTCAAAACATTCTTGCAAACTAAATTTTTCTGGCTTTAAATAACCGGCAAAAGATTGATAAGCCGTAAAACAAATTAATTCGCCTTTCCACGTGTCTAATTCAAGAACCTTATTCATCCCCCTTTTTTTCAATTTCAACGATTTCACCTGATTACACTATTGTGTATTTTCCTATTTCTATAAAAGAAAACATTTTATTATCCGCGGCTTTTCTTTCCGCCGTTTCAGTTATCCGCGGTGAATCACAGAAATAAATCATAACTTTTACTTCATCCGCTGGCAATTTAGTTATTCCAAAGCGAAACCTTCAAATGTATCCTTCAATAAAAAAGGGGGGATAACCATTCATATGGACAGTTTTTACGGTATATTGATAGAATTATTGAAATTATCGTTGTTAATATGTTACTGATCTTGATTTATAAATTAAATCTTACCATGTGCCGAGGAAAAGATATATACATACGTACACACACACACACACACATATATATATATATATGTTTGTGTGTGTGTGTGTGTGTGTGTGTGTGTGTGTGTGTGTGCTTACATATATATATGTATGTATGTATGTCCTTCACCTGTATATGATAAGATTTAATTATATATATATATATATATATATATAGGGTTCGGTATTCCCAGTCACAGGCATGCATGGAACAGATAGATAGATAGATAGATAGATAGATAGATAGATAGATAGATAGATAGGAACAGACTATGATAGATAGATAGATAGATAGATAGATAGATAGATAGATAGATAGATAGATAGATAGATAGATATGAATAGACTTAGATAATTAGATATGAGTAGATAGATAGATATGATTACTCTGAGATAGATAGATAGATAGATAGATAGATAGATAGATAGATAGATAGGAACAGACTATGATAGATAGATAGATAGATAGATAGATAGATAGATAGATAGATAGATATGAGTAGACTTAGATAATTAGATATGAGTAGATAGATAGATATGATTACCCTGAGATAGATAGATAGATAGATAGATAGATAGATAGATAGATAGGAACAGACTATGATAGATAGATAGATAGATAGATAGATAGATAGATAGATAGATAGATAGATAGATAGGGGAAGGTGCGCGTGTGCCTATTGAAGTGACAGGTAATTGCAAACCCATAAGGGGGGGGCTATTTTTTATGATTCAAATCGATGAAGTAGAAAATAACTTCCATGTCTACAATGGAATCTTCCTTCAAATCGGGAACTCAATTAATTTGTGTTCTTCAAGATATATTTTTCTTGCTTTCATTATAATTTCCACAACGCAATTTGTTCGTCACAAAAAAAGACACTGAAAGTAAAAGGCAAATAGTAAATAATAAAAAGACTTTACCTGTGGAAAACTTTTTTTACTCACTGTTGATTTCTTTCTTGTTTAATTTGCACGCATGCGGGTGTGTGTGGTGTGTGTGTGTGTGTGTGTGTGTGTGTGTAAACGTGAGTGCGCGCACGCAAGTGTATGCGTGCATGCATGCGTGTGTATGCGTATTGGATAAAATTAATTAGCCCTTGTTGAAAATCCATCAATAATAATAATAATAATAATTTCAAAACAATATTAAGTTCTTGGTTGGAAGCTGATAAAATTATGATCGTTGTTGGGCTCTACGATAATACTGGGGAAAGTTATGGAGAATTGCTATCACTCAATCTCCACTGGGTGTCTCATACTTTCGGCCTTGTACCACAATTAAGTTACACAACTATATAAACACATATAACGTATATAAACATATAAATACACAAAATACTATTACTACTACTACTAATAATAATAATAATAGCAACAACAACAATAATAATAATAAGATGTCAGGCCGGTTTGTCTAATGTAATTTCGTGGCAACCTTTGCATGTAATTATGTATCTGTGAGTTGCACGAGAAATCGTTTTGAATTTGGATCCGTCTGAAATTCGTGGCCTCCAAATATCTAGCTGCATACTCAGAAAACCTTATTTTCTCTCTCTCTCTCTCCCTCTCTCTCTCTCGATATATATATATATATATATATATATAATTATTTATTTAAAAATTATGACATAAATATGTTATAAAATCACTATAAAAATATCCATTTTGTTTCAACACCTCTGGTGTCTTCTCAAGTGATGATGTTGAATGTAGATTGTAGAATAAAAGTTTTAAAAGGTTCAAATTAATTAACCACCTCTCGTGAACGCTGTTAAACGAACTGAAATGACCAATCAAAATACAAGTATACGAGAATTCAAAAAACTTGAATTATTTTTTCATATTTATGTTATAATTTTTAAATAATTATATTCCCCCTACTCTATATTGAGCACTTTTTTAAGAATAGTAATTGTTGGTTACTGGAATTTATTCCGTATACATCAACCATATACTTGGGTATAGATAGATAGATAGATAGATAGATAGATAGATAGATAGATAGATAGATAGGAACAGAGATGGATAGATAGCTGAATAGGAACATATATAGATACATACATAGGAACATAGATAGATGGATAGGAACAAACATAGATAGATAGATAGATAGATAGATAGATAGATAGATAGATAGATAATGAAATTATTTGGTAATCCGTATGGATAATTCCAAGGAGGATGTAATCCAGAGAGTTCAATGTAAAAACAGAGCAAATATTAAGAAACAGACAATTTTAAGTGTTCGTGGGATTATAATTTATTTCCTTAGGACCGGGATTTTGGCCCTATGTTTGTATGTAAATGGAGATCTTATCAATTTGGAGCGAAATCCCGGTCCTAAGGAAATAAATTATAATCTCATGAAACCTTTTAATTGTCTGTTTCGTCATATATATATATATATATATATATATATATATATATATATATATATATATATACAAGTATAGGATTGGTGTATACGGAATAAATTCCAATAACCAATAAATACTATTCTTAAAAGAGTGCTCAATACAGAGTAGAGCAAATATAACTATTTATTCGAAAATTATAACATAAGCATATTATAAAATCACTACAAAAGTAGCCATTTTGTTTCAACACTTCTCGCGTCTTATCAAGTGTCCTTTATTCTACATTCAACACCATCACTTGATAAGACACCAGAAGTGTTGAAACAAAATGGCTATTTTATAGTGATTTTATAACATTTTATGTTATAATTTTCGAATAAAATATATATATATATATATATATATATATATATATATATATATATATATATATATATATACAGTGCTGTTCGATAAAAGTGACTCACCTAATTTTTTTACTTAATGTTCTCTTCTCCGATGAAACGAAAGTTGAGCTAAATTTAAAGGATAAGCGATCTAAAATCCGAAGAAGCTTTGAAAGCTCTTTGAATTTAGCAGTAAGTACTGTCAAGCATCCGTTAAGTATAATGTTCTAGGGGTGCTTTTCTTTTCATGGGACTAGTTTCTTAGAACCTATTGAAAAGATTCTCAGCAGCAAGCAGTACAAGAGAATTTCAGAATCTTGTCTGCTCCCTTCTGTTGAAAGGGTGCAAATCGACCCCACCAAGTTCATTTTTATGCAGGATAATGCTCCCTGTCACAAATCAAAATTGATGAAGGATTACTTTGATGAGAAGCAGGTGAGTGTTATGACATGGACGCTCCAATCTCCTGACCTCAACCCCATAGAAAACTTATGGAGCATTATAAAGTACAGGCTCTTGAGAAAGAAGTTGAACAACATGCTCCATAAGTTTTCTAAAAGTAATCATCAAAGTTCGTAACCCACTGTTCTTCATTGTGGATGAGAACAGATCTTCTACAGTTCATTATTATATTTATCTCTTCACTGGAAATGTTAGAATATTATTTGGCAAATTCCAAAGCTAGAGTAAAGAGATCCTTGGAGATGGAAGGTTAAAAATTCACGATATCAAACTGCATAAAAGAGCAGCTGCTTTTGTTACTAGTACCTCTAAACCAATTAATGACTTCTGTGGTAACAATCCGATATATAATTCCAAGGCTTTTTATGATCCTTTTGTTGACCCGATCCAGGATAACTTTGCAAATCCTTTCGATTTCAAGTCTGGTAGGGGTTATGATCCCCATAAGAAGTTTTGTCTGAAATTCTGGCTTTTGATATTTAAGTAATGAATAAGACACTTTAGTACAGAGTTTACTAACCCTATTGCTGTACTATGAACTCTGAAAAATATGATGATAGTGGTCCAAAGAAAAGAAATAGAAATAGGAAGATTATGTGGTACATACTCCCATTTAATCAGTTAGTCAGTACTAAGTTAGGCTATAAGTTCCCCCATTTGATTGATAAACATTTCCTAAAATTAACCCTCTTAGTAAAATATTTAACAGAAAGTCATTAAAACTATGTTATAGCTGCACCAATAATCTTAAGATTATAATATTACACAATAATAAAATTCTAAACCAACTTAATAATCTGGATCATAATAAACGTTCCACTAAAAGTATCATTAATCATACTGGAAATGTAATTGTAATTCTGACCAATGCCAATTACCAAACAAATATTTAACTAAATCTCTTGTACTATCTCTAGAATAGAGAATCCGACGATTGAAGAATTCTATATGGG
Organism: Acanthosepion pharaonis; assembly: GCA_903632075.3. Classification (NCBI taxonomy): domain Eukaryota; kingdom Metazoa; phylum Mollusca; class Cephalopoda; order Sepiida; family Sepiidae; genus Acanthosepion; species Acanthosepion pharaonis. Next base: position 1,524,701 of record CAHIKZ030003087.1, read on the forward strand.
TAGTACTAAGAATTCTTTCAAGAGTAGGTGGTATCAACATATCTTGTCCTTCATCAATATTACTTACAGAAATAATATCTCAATTTCTAAATATTTTTGAAGTTTAAAAGATGATAATGAAACTCCTAAGTTAAAATGGAAAATTTTAAAAACGACAAGGAAAAACTGGAAATTATCATTTTCAATAAAAATTTCTTATTAAATCAAAGGAATGAATCAACAAGAAATTGTAAACATAGTTTACCTTTTACATTACAGATTAGTTAATCTTTGGAATTTGATTATGCTTTTTTCTTATATTTTAGTTGTAATGAATTACGCCATATATGGCTTATGCTTCTATTTGTAAGATTAATTTGGATTTAATATAATATTGTATTAATCCCTGGTGGTATTAGTAACATCTTGTACAGATGTATTGCTATTTGGTTACTATTATTGACATTTTACATTGATTAGTAATTGTTATTAACATCTTATATGAAGAATCTTTATTCAACAGTTGTATATTGATTTACTAAATAATTCTATACGCTCAAATTATTTACTAGTTTCTTAAAGAAGCTATTTATTTATCAAAAATAAATTCTTTTTATGTAGGAAACTCACAAAGGATATAAATTGCTTAGCATTTTCTTAAATTATCTCTCCACCCCATTTTTATTTCTAAGAAAATGGCATTGTCTAGTTTCTGTAATTTATGTATCCATTTACATCCGCTCTAGTTTGGCTCGCTGCCGTTAGCTGCCAATCTATGGGTCATGACATATTTATAAAAAAATATTTTTTAAATTTTTACTTCTTCGCTTAGTTTAACGTAATTTAATTGGTTGATCAGAATAAAGCCCACAAACTTTATAACCCTCTCTTTTTCTTTTTTTTCGTAAAAAGAGGTTTATTTTGCTTTTAAATATAAATAAATCGTTCACGCACCAGTAATTTACAATCGCCTGATGAGATGCCTTGATATTCATCGAGATACGACGATAATTGTGTACCGATTTTCACATGCTTTCGGTGTAATATGCTAAAATGAATAATATTGTTCTACTTTGCATTGAACCCTCTTTTAAATTAAATATTTTGAACACTGGAATTGTACTCTATTCGATCTCATCTTACCTATATATATATATATATATATATATATATGACAAAATTTAGCTTTACGGTATGCTATATTAATGAGATAAAGTACCCAATATCAGGGATAGAGCCTATGTATATATAAAAACAAAGAAACTCAGCACACAACACAACGTTTACAAATAGTAAATACGTAAAAATCACAATCCTTTCTAAACATATCTGTGAAATTAAAAACAAACCATACGAAAAATATTATAGAAAATAAGGAAAAGAACATCAGCCTACAACACTCAATCCCCAAAATGTAAACTTTGCTTGGAGGAAAATGTAGCCATAATTACATTCTCAGACCAAAACATAGTTCTAAATAAATGATCAGAACTTATCTCAAAATGCAAACACGAAATCAAATTTTTACTACGCTACTTAAAAATCGAAAATTAAAGACGAACAAGAATAAATGAAAATAAATAAAATAAAATAAATAAATAAAAACAAATAAAATAGATTAATCCAAGCAAATAAATAAGTAAATAAACTAAATAAATAATAAGCAAATTAACAAATTACGGGCAACAAAATAACCGTTAGAATAATACAATAGACTATCCACAATGCAATAGAATATCCACAATGCATCATTCACCTGTATATATAAAAAAGTCCAGCAAAAACACAACGCACATGGCTTGACGATTGCGTTTAATATGAGACACACTGTCACATCTGAGCATTGACTTCAATGTCCACTTTCATATATCTCCACATGAGAGAAAAAACAGATGGGGTAAAAATCTATAATTCGTAGTATTTATTTTTTAAAAAAGGGCTCAATACAAAGTAGAGAAAAATATTATTATAGTATTTTTATTATAGTAAATTACAATAAAAACATTTTACATCGCTACATGAAAAATTTCATGTGTCGATACTAAGATGGTACTTTTTCAAGCGATGGTAGATAAATAATGATAAAAATGATTTATTAGGAACATTTAAAAAACAAATCTTTACTTTTATTTAGTTAATGGGGAGGGGCATAAGGTCAGAATTAAATTATTGGTTAATCTAGACATACCCATAAGTATATTTTAATTCTGACCTTATACTCACCTTTAACATACGAAAAGAGGTAAAGATTTGTTTTTAAATTTCCCTAATAAATGAATATATATATATATATATATATATATATATATATATATAAAAGTGAACATAGAAGTCAACACTTAGAGGCGACAATCTGTTTCATGCTAGATGCAATCGTCAGGCCTGAAAATTGCATCTAGCATGAAACAGACTGTCGCCTCTAAGTGTTGACTTCTATGTTCACTTTTATATTTACATACGCTCTATCTCTGATATTTAACACTTTATCCCATAAATATAGCACATCTTAAGACCATATTTCTTCATCTTTATATATATATATATATATATATATATATATATATATATATGGAGCAAGTGTTGGAGAATATTACACAGAAATTCGAAGTTGCATTGGGAAAGTGAACAGTGCCTTTCCTACATTAACATATTCAGAAACAGAAGCATTTCATTCAACAAGGAAAAGTGCATTTCGTCTCCGACGTTTTATAGGACAAACCACTAACACCTTTTTTTTTATAATTATAAGCCTAAAATTTGCCTATTCTAGAAATTCCCCTACTCCAGATGTCTGTTTCAGTCGGATGAGGCGAACATTCCTCAGGCAGCCATGATAAAACTTTCAAAATTCGATAACTCTTTATAGCGGGAAATATTGATAGAGAGTGTAGAAGTCAAATGACTTACCTTGTAACATGGCTGCCTACTTGTCTCCTTGTAAAGGCAGGGTACCTCATTTCTATCTCATTTATAGGAGAATACCTAATACAGCTGGTGGATTAGTCTACTTTACTAGAATGGACCTGCCCAGCACATTTGCATGAGTGAACTCAATTCACCAATATATCTCTCCATCAGATCACTCAGTGGAAAATTCAACTGGAAGTGACTATACCAGTCTACTTGTGTACCAGACCATTTGCAAGATAACTAATATTCTACAGAGAGCTAAACGATAGACATTACTACTGTTACTCAGATGTATAAAAAGTTGACTTGGGTAAAATCATACGACAGAAAATATCTTATAAAGGTCTTAGCTACTTCCTGTCTGAAATTAATATGCAAATCTCATGAATTCTAATAATTAGAATTTGCTTTGAAAAATTGGCAAATTTCAAACAGTCAATTTTGACGCTAAAACACAACCGTGTCAAAGTTTTAGGAAATTTTAATTTACTTTATTTGATTCATTCTAAAACCTTCTGTCTAAAATTGTATAGGGAAAATCAAAGAATCACTTTTAATCAATATCTTTGTAATAAAATCATCTACAATTGATCAACGCCTATAATTGGACAAATCACAAACACATATTCTAAGTCTTTGAAGCAATTACAGGTTAATGGATTGACCCTTCTTCCCAATCACAGTCAGAAATCTATTACCCATTGATTTTGTTACGTTCTTGATTTCAGCAGACTCAGTTTCCTAAATGGCGGTTTTAATTGCTTTCCAGAGGTCAGATTTGCTACAATATTGTTTGCTGCTTTCATATAATTCCATCTTCGCAATTGACCATAGAATTTTAATGCCATTCAGATCAGAACTTGATGACAGCCATTATCTTGTCTCCTGTGAAACTTTTACGCTCAAGAAACTCACGTGCCTAAATAGATACTTCACTTTGAAATTCTGAAGTTGTAACCTGAATAGCCCAGTAATGATTTGGTCGACAATTCCAGCGCATATCACCAGACCGCCATCTTTTGCTGTCTTTTTAGTCACGACCACTGAGCAACGTATAAAACCAACCCCATCAAGCAACAGCCGATATTCGTCTATGAAAATTACGTTAGAAAAGTCAATTTTCACTTATTTCTTGATCCAGTGTTGATGCTTTAAATTAATTGCTTAACCTGAGAAGAGTTTACTGAGCAGATTTGCTGAGAGATCCCAATTTCCGAAAAAATGACACACCTTTTGTCCATCTTGATTTCCTCGACTCTATGTTGTTGAAAAGTCTAAGCATTGTTTCGCCATAACTCGCTTTAATTTAGGTTCCACGCGAGGAGAAAAATTCATAACCGTTTGAGCCTTGCGTTCCTGAACAATTTTAACCCTCCAGCCTGAACTCCTGAGTCAAAATTCGCAAATAATTGGTATGCAAAGTTTCACCGTAGATATAAAAAATAGTTACAAAAATATAAGCATTATACTTAGCAGGGAGAGATTATGATTTCATGTCTTCACTTTATCGCCAGAATTCTTTCTTTGTGTTCCGATCTACCCAAATTAGACAACCAATAGCAAAACACGACTCAAGTGTTTACCTACTGTTCAACCGGTGGCTGGGTATTAATTCATTTTTCTACCACTGGTAAAGCGTTGGTCAGGGCTCAAATGGTTAAAGCCTGTTCGTTTCTTATAATTCTCAATCCAGTTATATTTATTTTCTTCAAAGCTCTTTCAATATTTCCAAGCTTTTCATTTACACATTCAATAACTTTGTAGTCTCTTGTTTCTCAGTAATTGCTTGATCCTTTCCATTACTCAGGTTTCAATATTTATATTCTGGAAAAACATTTAAAAAGAAAGTATTTATTAGGTTTCAGGGGTCGTAAGTTAGTATTATTTTAATCTCCATAATGACATCAGAAAGAACATTTTATTAAATCTCAGGTATCTTGAATAATAGCTTTTAATTATAATTGAAGCTTTAGTTAGAGTTATTTTTGTCACATCATTCCAAGCAAGGCAATAAAGCCACTAAGATTCTGCGGGTTACTGAATGCGAAAGAGTATATAAAAAGCATTATTAAAGAACGAGAACAATAAACGAACATGACGTAAGAAGTCAATAGATATTGCATTAAATTTTTAAAGATATATATATATATATATATATATATATATATATATATATATATATGTGTGTGTGTGTGTATATATATATATATATATGTATGTATATATATATATATATATATATATATCAACTTCTATGAGTTATTTAATGCCGAAATCTAAATATTTTGAACACAATTTTATGGCTACAGATAAAATATATTGTTAGTCATTTTGCTATAAAATGTATTGTTGTTAATTCTACTATAAATATATATTGTTGGTAAATTGGTTTATATAAAATGTATAGCTGATATTTTTACTATAAAAATGTATTTTATACTATCATATTTTTTTGTTTCTGGGTTCGCCATTTGCCGATAGCGGCATGAGCGGCCACCCTGGGTCAGTGTAGGCCTGAGATCAAAAGCAATTAAGAGGTTGTTCCACGTTCCTCAAAACCTTCAATCTCCTGATCAGAGGCCTTATGGCAGGATATAGTTTATCATCAGACCCAGGACTCTGGAAAGCAAGTAGTCGGAAGTCAAGCGAGAAATGTGAGAGAATAAGCTATAAGCATAGAACATACACTTACATCTAGCCATTACTACTGTAATATGATGCGACCTTGCTGATCTAGTACTCCGATTAAATCTACATTCTACGTACCATATACATTTATTATGAAAGTATTTATAGAAAAGGCAGAGGGAAGCTATGTGATTGACCCATTGACTTCAGATAGATAAATTGCTAACAAACACTATACTGATTCTATTCGGGTGCACGAATGTTATTACTTTAGCATATGAAGCATAGACTGTTTTCAGTATCCTGGGTAAGACGATAAACTACAACTGGCAGCAAGGCATCTAATCGGGAAATTGGAATTTTTGAGGAGCGTGGAACCACCTCTTAATTACTGTTGTGCCCAGGTCCACAATGACCAGGGGTGGTAGCACCTGTTAGGCACTCGGCTATGGGAAAATAGTAAACTCTCATACACAAATCAAATAGTACATTTTTATAGTAAAATGGGCAACAGTACATTTTTATAATAAAATGACCAACAATACATTTTACAGTAAAGTGACCAAAAATACATTTTATAGTAAAATGACCAACAATATATTTTTGTAGTAAAATGACCAACATTTAGAAAGGGATACTCGTTTACGGTACGCATTGTTGTTAAAAGAAGATATATGCTGATAACATCTTTGTTTAAAGAGTTTTTTGTACTACCAATATAAAATTTTTCAACAGCTGGGTTTTCAGTATATGAAATGGTACATTGGTAAACAATTGATTCTGTAAGACATATATTTTGCATTGGACAATTTTTAGGATTTATACAATTAAATAATTTATTATCATTATTGATTTTTGTTTTGGAATTAATATTGTGATTATGACTTATGTTTTATTATGTTTTTTAATTTTTTTGTAGGTTATCAGTACAACTGTAACTTAATTTAAGCGTATTTTTATTAAAAATCTTGCTTAGAGAATTATTACTTTGGAAATGTTTCTCAATCAAAGTGAGAAACTTCTGCCCTAACTTAGTGCTAACCATTTGTTTGAATGCGAGGTGTTTACCAATGATTTTCTATTTCTATTTTTTCCGGCTATCACTGTTATGTTTTTTGTATTTAATATCAGGGCATTTATAGCCCCTATTTTTAAGGCATTGTTGTAAAAATTGCGGTTTTTATAAATATATATCTAGATTGGTAGAGTTATTACTGATTTTATATTCTATGAAGGAGGGTATGTGTTTGATTATAGATGGAGTGTGGTTAGACTTTGGGTGAATATATAGTGGATTAGAATTAGTTTTTATGTAAGGTTGGTATATATTGTTGACTAAATCCAGTATTACATCTAGGAAGTTTATCTTTTTTTTTAAATTTGTATTGATTGTAACTTTTAGGTTTAGGCTTTTAAACTTTCTATGTATTAATTTTCTAATTTTGTCAGTTTCGAAATTAGTAGAATTCCTCACGACCATAAGGCCATCATCCCTAAATAACACTATATCTTCTATGTTGATGTCATGGTGGGCAGTATGGTTGTATAGAATGAACAATCTAACGAGGTCGAAAGATCCCAATGTAATGTCAAATTGGTCATCTGAATTATGTTTTATTCATTGTTCTTTAATATGGATAAGAACAGATTTTTTGCGCTCGTAATAATATTCCATTCATCCTTAGTTAAATCAGAATACACAGTGGCAAATTTCAAGTCCAGTATAAATAATTCCCTTCAAGTGAATGGTTAGTAATTCTCGATATCAAATTAGATTAAAGAACAATCGGTTTTATCTTTTATATTACAAAACCAATTGATGACATCGATGGTGTTTATCCATCGTGTTAGTCTTAGGCGCTCCTTAATTTGTTTGTTGACACTTTCGAAGATAATTTTACTGATTTTACCAATTTCGTGTCTAGTAGGGTTTATGACCTGGTGGTAGGATTTCTTTCAAAGTCCTTTTTATGGTCCTTGATGGTTATGCAAGATTCCTTTGTACAGAGTTTAATTACTTGCAATCTACTAAATCAACTAAGTTACTATTAACTTTTCTATGTTTATTATTTACATTATTCGGACTATTGTCCTCATCTTTGTCACCATATTTATCACAAGGTTTCGGCCGTTGTACGCTCCGGCCTTTTTCAGGTGGTTGGAATGTCGAACTGAACCCTTTATTTCGCTCACCGGGGTAGACTGTTCTAGTTCCACGTGCCATGTTTGATAGATGTCAGTTATCAGTTATCTCCTGCTAATTTTCCCTCTGAAAGTTCTCCACTGTCTTAACCAGGTATTGAACTCACATTCTTTTGGGTCTGTCACTGGATATAACCAACCATTCCAATCACCTGAAGAAGACCGGAGCGTACAACGGCCGAAACGTTGTGATAAATATGGCAACAAAGATAAGGACAATAGTCCGAATAATGTAAATAGTCTATATAATACCTCATCTCAGAAATATAGACAGACTCTTTTCAATTTTTTTTTTTTTAATTAGAGGTATTGTAATCCTTAGCAGTGATTTTGTAAAAATTTGAGGTTTTGTCAGATTTTACAAACACTTTATCGGATGAATTAGTATCCATTGCAACATGGTCGTGTTGTCTCTTGAAGTGATATTTTCGTTTGTGAAAGGAGATATTATTAACTATATGTAATAAATCCTTCTCAAAAGCAAACAACCTTCCAATGAATGATGCTGCCTTTTTGCTTTTAAAACCATAAACTTCAGGTTCCTTGGGAAAGTTGTAATTATAACGGAAAAAAATGAGCCTTCCATCTCATCATTCTAATTAAATCCTCTGTTTTGATAACCAGATTCATTTCTCCTTTCGTAACTTTTCCAAGGAACTTGAAGTTTATGGTTTTAAAAGCAAAAAGGCTGCACCATACATTTTACCCTCCTCGTTGAATTGAGCACTTTTTAAAAAAAACTAAATGCGTAGAACAGCGGATTCTTAATCTGTCTGTTATTTCCCTTCATATATATATATATATATATATATATATATATATATATATATATATATATATATATATATATATATTTGTGAATATGTAGCTCTGATGATTTTCATCACGATTTCAATGTAATAAATTATAACCATGAAATATTAGTGTTTGAGCCTTTTATATTATATATATTTTATATATATATATATATATATATATATATATATATATATATATATATTAAAGACTGTTACATTACATTACAAATTACTACTACATTATATTGCAGTGGTTGGTTTTGAACTCTTTAAAATCTTTTTATTTTACAATCAACACCATCACTTGACAAGACTCCAGAAGTATTGAAACAAAATGTCTATTTCTTGTAGTGATGTTATCACATACTTATGTTATAATTTTAAAATATATATGTGTTTGCGTTTTGTATATCTCTCTCTCTCTCTCTCTATATATATATATATATATATATATATATTCACAAATGAATGAAATTGTTTTTGAAATTTTTTTTCAGAAAATCTTGGTCATTTTTTTACATCTGTTACCCCCACTTAAACCTCTACTTCATTTAAAAAACTGGGGAGGAGTACAAACCGGATGATAAGCGAACATATCTACTCCTAATAATTTAATGATGACACCCTTGTATACATATACTGTTTCATAAATAAACGAATCGTGTACTCAAATATGGGTATCCATTAAAAATAACATTTAAAGTAATATATATATATATATATATATATATATATATATATATATATATATATATATATATATATATATATATATATATATATATATATATATATATATATATATATTTAAAGATATTTTGTAGGTACAAATTTAATGATCGAAATAAAAGTGTAAAATTTAATATTACAAGACATATTAAAATAATATTAAATAATAAAAAAAAAACTCAACAACAAGGGGGGGGGAAGCAACCGGTTTCGCTCCCGCTCATCAGGCTTCCACGGGAGATTCAAAAAACAGAGAAAGGTACAATCAGAATAGGTGGGGAAAAAAATACATATATGTACATATATATACCTGTATATATACAGGTATATATATGTACATATATGTATTTTTTTTAATCTCCCGTGGAAGCCTGATGAGCGGGAGCGAAACCGGTTGTCCCCCCCGCTTGTTGTTGAGTTTTTTTTTTATTATTTAATATTATTTAATATGTCTTGTAATATTAAATTTTACTCTTTTATTTCGATCATATATATATATATATATATATATATATATATATATATATATATATATATATATAGTGAAGAAATTTGGTGGGGGATTTAGAGTAATCATGTATCGTAATTCATCGATCCTAGAGTAATCTTCAACAGAATGCAGAAAGCATTGGACGGCCGTTTCGTCCTATTTGGGACTCATCAGCAGTGCGTATCCACTAGCGAGAATCGAACCTGTTGTGTGGTATCGTCAGGGTCCGGGTGGACGCGTATAATTATAACCTCGGAACAGTGCCCCAAGGGATTAAACGGACACGTTAGACGTGCTGAGTTGAAGTCGACTTTAGAAGAAACCGCAAACCCAGTCCTAAACAGGAAACAAGGGATAAACCTCTACTCCTGTATCAAAAGACGGATGAGGAGCGATAGAATAAGCCGACGATTTGCCTTGTATCTTTAGCCATGGAACTTGAAAGAAATTCAAACCCTGCTATAGGTGGTGGTTACTCTTTTCCGAGTAAAACGCAGCTTTTACGAGGTTAAGTCAGAAAGTAAAGGCAATTTTCAAATTACGAGGAAAACCAACCAAGAGGCATAGACGCGCCTGAGATAGTGGGTAGCTAGTCTTTCATCGTTCAGTCGAGTGGCATGGAGCAACGAGGTCAGACGTATGGGCGTTCCACCTGGCGACTGTACCATCGAGGAATAACGCACCGTCGTGTGCTTTCTGTGGCCAGAAGGTTTAAAACCTACACATGAATCAACGACAAGTGGGCAGAACAAATGTAACGGGCGAAACCCGATCAGCATCGTGCCCGGAAGAACACACCGGGTTGCCTTGATCGCAGAGGATAGACGAATCACGTTCGTACAATAGGCGACGGCGATTGGGGGCAGCAGTTATGGATCTGCAAAAGCCATAGTGCATGATAACTTCGAATACCATAAAGTTAGTGCGCGTTGGTTGCGCGAACAAAGATGCGGATCAGACGTGGCATCGTGGGGACCTAAAAGATTGCCATAAATTCTGAGACAAGATATTTTTATTATTATTATTCCACAATTTGGAAAGTGACTAACTCTATTATATACTTCTTTTCACTTCCACTTCCATGTGCTAACCATTTCTCTTTGGATTCTATTGAAAGTGTTCAAGTGATGCGTTTTTTCTTTTTTTTTTTTATTAGGTAAATCTCTTAGTTTGTAATTATGTAGCGTCAGTCTGTAGGTTCTATCCTATCCAAAACCTTTTGGCAATTCGCAGATAAGGGAGGCTGTAGAAAGCTATGAACACTTAAAGAAATGGCTTGATTGTAAAACTCTTCGGAGTAGAACTGTTAAAGCATGTAGAATCAGACGGTAGGTTCTCCTGAAAAAAACGGGATACAGATTCGTATCCTGCTCTAGGGTGCCATTTTCTTTAATAAGTTTTTTCGAGTGTGAAGGTCGGTAGACGAAATAAATATCTTTAAAACAAAATGGAGTGTCTACTCAAATAGAGGTTTCCCTCTAAAATAACGTTTGAATTAATAAAAATATCTGTCTATATTTCTGAGATGAGGTATTATGCACACTATTTACATTGTTCGGACTATCATCCTCGTCTTTATTCCCATATTTATCACAACGTTTCAGCCGTTGTATGCTCCGGCCGTCTTCAGGTGGTTGGAATATCGAACTGAACCCTTTATTTCGCTCGCTGGGGTAGACTGTTCTAGTTCCACGTGCCATGTCTAATGGATGTCAGTTATCAGTTATCTCCTGTTAATTCATCTCTCCAAGTTCTCCAAGTTCTGGTTAAGGCGGTGGAGAACTAGGAGAGGGGAATTAACAGAAGATTACTGATAACTGACAGCCATTAGACATGGCACGTGGAACTAAAACAGTCTACCCCAGCGAGAGAAATAAAGGGTTCAGTTAGACATTCCAACCACCCGAAGAATGCTGGAGCGTACAACGGCCGAAATGTTGTGATAAATATGGCAACAAAGACTAGGATGATAATCCGAACAATGTAAATAGTGTAATAAAAATATGTCGAATTAAAGAATAAAACCTATTAATTCTTTAGAAATTGATATATATTGTATATTTGGGCAACAACCTTTCTTTTATACATGTTTCATTGAATATGACAGATAAGGAAAAAATTTAAGTTTTTATTTAGTTTATTCTAATATTCTTACCGTTTTCCCACAGTCGCGGGGGTGGAGGCCCTATAGAAACTCTCCGTAATGTAGCAAACGCTTGAGGTCAATTCAGTGGCCATTTTCGAGGGGTTCGTAATGTTTTCAATGTTTATGTTCCAAGTTGTATTATGTAAAAAAGGTAGAAACTCTAAATTCCCCACTTCTTCCCAAACAATTTAGGGTTTCAGCTTGGCGATAAGTTGAATTTACCCGAAAAATATTTTTTAATCATTTCCCCACAAGTAAGGTGATAAAGCCACTACTACAAAAGAAGGACAATAAAAGAGCAGGTTTCAAGGAGACAGGAGATAAAGATAGACGTTGCATTTTGGGGGAGATTGTAGTTGATAAGAAAGCAAGAAACTGGAAGAAATTGCAGGAGAAGAAATTTCTATAGTAGAATGATGAGACCTATCTGCCAATCTAGGACTGCAGTTGAATTCGTGATGCCCACGTACGAAAGAGGAATGCTAAATGTGTCTGCGCGTGTTTTTTGTTGTGTGTGTTTGAATGTGTCTCTGTGTCCATGTGAGTGTGTGCCTGTGTGTGTCAGTGCGCGCATGCATGCAAACGTTACGTTTTAAACAAGAAGGATAAAAAAAATTTATAATTATGGAAACTAATAAAAGGCCATATGCTTGCCCATCGGTTGGTATTTATCAAAATAAAACAAATATGACCAACTATTTAAACTTTGCAAAGAACAAAGGTAGAAACGTTTGAATAAAATCAAAGCTTTCTTAAATTATGACATGTCCTTGTCATATATTTACACCAAAAAAAAATTTATATATATATATATATATATATATATATATATATATATATATATATATATATATATATATATATAGCGTTTCCCTAAAGTTCGTGTGCTCTTTGAATTTATAAATTTTTAAAGTGCACACGAAATTTATGGACACACACACACACACATACATATATATATATATATATATATATATATATATATATATATATATATATATATACATTGGGTTGGTGCATAATTATCAGGCGTTTTTAAGCAGTATTTATTAGGAAAATGAAACATAACAATTCAAAAATAACATTATTCCGGAGCGTATGATTATCGACACGCATTTTTATAACCTGAAAATAAAATAATATTTTTATTAAAAAAGTAAAGAAAACAGCGATTTTTATTAACAAATAACTCGCCTTCAAAAATATATATATATATATATATATATATATATATATATATATATATATATATATATAGCTTTTTAATTATTTTTTCGCTGTTTATTTTTTTCTGTCTTTGCGCGGATCGGATTCCGAAAATTATGATGGCCGAATTTCATCCCCAGAAAATAAATTGGCAACATTGCTGGCGACACGTCAATCTTAAACTGGAATTAATCCAGACAACTTAATAACCAACCTTATCAATCTCTGTGCAATAACAAAGAGGTAAGTTTATTATGACGGACCAGGATTCAATTATATTTCCCTGTAAAACACCAACAAAATGAGGCTTAAAACGCAGGTTTCGTTTTCTTTGGGTTGTGGGGGGGGGGGTCTTTTGTTTTATTTTTTAACGAAAGGATAATTGCTAGGGTGTCAGACATATTTATGAAGCTGTTGATTTTTATTCTGCCAAAGAATCTATTATGACAGGATCCTCGCGTACTTGATTGTTAAAATAATTTTTATCTGAATTTCCAGGACCGGGATTTATTTTGTCTCAACGTTTCGGTCGTAGGACTCTCCCTTCTTCTTCAGCTGTCTCTTGATGTGAGTACCCTTCAGAGAATTTCGAATTGATCGATTCATTAATTCTAGAGGCGTAGATTGTTTTCACTCAGATGTCCCCGTCTATGGATATATCGTTTTGATTAGTCATTGATATTCCTGCTTCTTCTGAGTCCAAGCATATCTTTACTATAGGCTCACAATTATTATTTCACCAAATTCATTAACAACTCCTGAAACATCTTAGGATATGGACAGTGGAATGAAAATAATCTAATTCCATATATTGAATAAAATGTTTAGCTTGAAATTCCTTGAAGATTGCCCGCACCGACACAAAGCAGAGGAAGGCTGATGGGAAAATGGCTGCTGTAATCGTAAAGATTAGAACATTAGTATCCTTATAAATACTGTTTGAAATAATCACAGATTTTTCACCCAGGTTCGATTTTTAAGTGCTGATAAAATGAGATTTGGTGTAATACAATCTTCCTTTCTCCATACCCCACTTCCGAATAGGATTTTGTACAAGATAAAACCTAACTAAGAAATATCAGTATAAGGGCAGATTTAAAAAAAAAATGGAGTTGCATTGTTCCTGCTGGCGCCAGTAGTCGATGTTTGAACCTAGATAAAAAAAAAATCATCGAATAGTGATCTTCAAAAGAAGGAAGCATCTACACTGTAAGACTGTCGTTAAGAATCATCATTTTTTCTTCATCTATCTGCCGTGTCCTTTCAAGACGTTGGCAAGCATTGCTCTTCACAATTTCCTTTTTTTTTTAGCTCTTAGTAAATTTTGTCTTTTTATTAACTCACTCCTAAACCTTGTTCCGCCATCCATTTGCACAAACTTACTTTTTCTTCATCTATGTGCCATACCCGTTCAAGACGTTGGCGAATATGGCTCTCCACAATTTCTTGTCTCTTTAGCTCCTAGTAAATGTAACTCTTAGTAATGTCTTTTTGTTAACTCTCTCCTAAATTTTTTTCCGCCATCTTCTATAGGCCTTTTTTTCGGATTACATCTATATTTTCGTTGTCCTCTTATTACCGAGAAGTAAAAGAAAAAAACAAATCTATTTCCATACCTGAAGATGTCTGTAGGAACAGACGAAAGCTTGTAAAAACTAAAAAAGACCTTATGCAACTGAAATTTATAAACAGGGATCATATCATTCATATACAGGTTCGGGGTTAGTGTACTTTATTAAAATTGTTTGCGAAGATGTATTCTCGCCATTTAAATCATTAACTTCTATATCTGTTTTTTTTGAATGATGAATATATATTATATATATATATATATATATATATATATATATATCACTTCAAACGTTATTATAGTGAATATGTCTCCTCGAGGAGGCCCCGTGCCTTGAGAGGATATTTGGCCTCAAACTTACACCCGACCAGATAAAACTATCAGACCCCTCATGCTATCCTTTACCTGTATAAGAGCCAAAACAGGCCGAAAATAGAGTAATGTTGTCATATATGGGCAGAAACTGCCCAGACCTCACTTTCCTGTCTATATAGTTTAGAAGCGGCTCCGGGGCCTTGTTGGAGCAAAATTATTTATCCACCCTCCAACCTCTCTCTCACCGGCGGGATGTGGCAAGTCTCTCACTGCTCTGCCGCTAATACCAACGAAAGTGCTCGAACGAACTATGTTCCTTGGTTCCGTCAGGTGTAACCGCCATGCCACTGGGATAGTAGCAAACCATCAACACTTCATCCGTATTCTATAGGAAAGAAGTAATTTCAATTCAAGCAGCTTCTTTATGCAAACCTGTGGAACTGACCCCTTAGAGGATGTTTCCCCGATCACTACAATCTTAACCTGTTCAAGTCTAGAGACAACCATTAACTTCCCCTTTTACTTCGCAAATACGCTTTTAAGTAGGCGCCCAAGGGGGGGGGGGTCGTCAGTGATGTTTTTGACCTGGTTCATCAGGGAGTTTCGGGTCTTTCAACATCATACTCCCCATCACCAAATCGACCCAGTCAGGGGAGATCAACCCCTGATTCCCCCATTCCAGCTAAACGCTAGCAGCCACTCTGGCCTTTTTAAAGAATAAGAGGAAGAAACACCACATATTCCGCACATCCGATTGGATGTTTGTAACAACCAATCCGGTGCGCGAAATATCTTTTAAATGGCCCGCAGTGGGGACATTGCTTCTTTTCTTATTTCGGTGGACTGCCGTTTACTCATATAAAGTAATCATTTACGTAGTTCTCTACCTCGAGTACTACCGGGTCTTGTACAGAGTGAACTTTAAAAAAAAATCTGATTTTTATTTATTAACCAATGTGTAGTAAGTCTATTAGCCATTGCTAAGATTTCTCACGTTAACAGACGCAGTGGCTTAGGTCGATAGATATGCTACACTGTTTAATAAGTAAAAGTCTATTTCAATTCCGTGTATCCAATATAATAACCTTGAAATAATAGAAACATCTGATTAAAAATATATCCACCAATTTTTGAAAGAAGAATTTTAAACTCGGAATTTTCGGACACGATTGTGTCCTTTATCAACGAAACAAGAAATAAATAATGAAGTTGTTTGGTTGTTTTTTGTTTTACAGCATATAAACCTCAATAGGTTATTTAATGCTGACAAAACTTTCATTGTTGGTAATATTTTTTCCTTCAAAAATCTATTTCTGGTAAGAATTTCCCTTCACTAGTAATATTTTTTCTTCCAAAAAATGTATTGCTGGTAATATTTGCTTTTCAAAAATGTATTGCTGGTAATATTTGCTTTTCAAAAATGTATTGCTGGTAATAATTTTTTATACAAAAGTATTTCTGGTATTAAAACATATTTTTACATTTGCATAATGTTTTGATCCGAGGTTGGGGGTCAACTATTTGCCCATAGCTGGGACCCTAACAGGTGTTACCACCCCGGGGCAGGGTGGACCTGGGAACACCAGCAATTAAGAGGTGGTTCCACGCTCCTCAAAACCTTCTGATCAGAGGCCTTGCTGTCAGACGTAGTTTATCGTCTTAACCAGGATGCGGATGTAGTTTATCATCATACCCAGGACGTGGATGTAGTTTATCATCATACCCAG
Organism: Acanthosepion pharaonis; assembly: GCA_903632075.3. Classification (NCBI taxonomy): domain Eukaryota; kingdom Metazoa; phylum Mollusca; class Cephalopoda; order Sepiida; family Sepiidae; genus Acanthosepion; species Acanthosepion pharaonis. The sequence goes on from CAHIKZ030003087.1 coordinate 1,541,400, forward strand.
GATGCGGATGTAGTCCTAGTTTATCGTCATACCCAGGACAGAATAATGAAGTCTTTTTTACAGGGAATTTGTTATTGTTCTGGTTTTTCTTCATGCGTAAGAAATTGGATAGTTTTGGCCTAGTTCTCTCTTACAATTACGGCTGTGGAGGGTTTCTCAAAGCCTTTCTGTGGAAATTGTGTTCTCTGAGAAAGCCTAAATTCCTTTTTAATCCTGTAATGTGTGAATCTATTTTGATAATATATATCTCGGCCTTTCGGCATTCTTTTTGGCTTTTAGACAAATACACTTAAAGGACGGAAAGAAATATAAAGGGGAGACAGGCCGCCCCCTTAAAGTAAGGCTTCAAGAACACCAGAAAACTGTAACACGAGGGGAAGTGGAAAAATCAGGCGTGGCTGACCACATGTGGAGAGAAAAGGGAGATCACTTCCCTCTGTAGAATCAGGTTGAGATCATAGACAAAAAAACGCCATTGGAAAATTCGTAAACTTAAGGAACCATCACATATGCTAGGCCACAAAAATCTTCTGAGTCGACCAAGCATAAAAATGAATACAATATGGGAACTAGTAATAAGTAGTGCCAAAGAAAAGTGATAATAACAACAAAAGATGCAATATGAGATCTGGTAAAAACATGAGATGATAACAGCAAAAATTGCAATATGAGCACTGGTAAAAAAAATGAAAACTGAAAACATTAGGTTTATAATATGCAGAAATTCATACACAGATGTCTTCAACGACCAATGACTCAGTGGATAAAGTCGTTAGTTAGATCCAGTGACAGGGTCCAATGAGTGTGAGTTCAATACCCGGTTAAAGCAGTGAAGAACTTTCAGAGGGAAATTAACAGGAGATAACTGATAACTGACATCCATTAAACATGGCATGTGGAACTAGAACAGTCTACCCCAACGAGCGACGTAAATTGGTTCAGTTCGACATTCCAATCACATGATGAAGGCCGGAGCGTACAACGGCCGAAACCTTGTATAAATATGGCGACAAAGATGAGGACAATAGTCAAAATAATGTAAATAGTGTACTCAAAGGACGCATTTAACTTTATCAATACTATAGCCTGGATGGTTAAAATGTGCAGCTACAGTGAAATTGATGTTGTTTTTTTTTTTTTTTTTTTTTTTTTTAAGATTCTTGTACCGAAGACGGAATTCTTTCACTGTTTCATTTCCGTTTTTTCGTATTTTTTTTTTTTTTTTGCAAAAATTAAATATATTATAATCGAACTGCCACAATATATACCTTACATACATTTATTTATGTTATATATAAGATTTCCACTAAAGTGACTCCATTTAGATTTTAATCCTTAATTGATTCCTTTTTAATATGACAATAAATTCTGCTGTTCTTGCTCTAGATCTATAGATCCATGAATAAGTTCGTTTGTTTTTCATATTTCCAGAGTTCTTGTATCTCTCTCTATCTATCTATATATATATATATATATATATATATATATATATATATATATATATATATATATATATATATATATATATATATATAAATGTAGATGTAGCCTCTGTCTCTCTGCTTGTTTGTTATCGAACTCTTCCTAGGGTGTTGGAGATAGACCCTACATAACCACATATATTCTGAAACTGCATTACCCAGGCTACTTGGATGGATAAGTATATTTCATTTTGATCAAAGTGGTGGGGTGGGGGTACTGCCCCATCCCACACACACTGAATTTTTTTTTATCACTTTGATATAAATTAATTTTAAATTTGAACAAGGTAATGACTTCTAAGTTACGTGGATAATTATATTTCATTTTCATCAAAGTGGGGCCCCAGAGGAAACAAAACCACAATGATTTTTTTCTTTTGACTTAAATTAAATTTAAATTTGAACAATTGAATGAATCCTGTCCAAGTTATAGAAAGAGAAAGCTAAAAGATCGAGGTCACATCGGCAAAATCATTTTGGTCAAACGAGGTTCACTCCCTATTGAAAATTTTATCCATTTGATTTAAATTAAATTTAAATTGGAACAAGGAAATGGGACCTAAATACGACAATATGGACCTCAAGTTGAGCAAGAAAACACCAATCAGTTGATAGTGTCTCACAATACATATTTGTTGCGACAATTCAACCTTCATATCTGCTCATCAATTCATTCAATCAAATATTGCGAAAAATATATCTCAAAAGGGTCAGATCAAGTTGTTTTTGCATAAGCCACCCACATATTTTTCCCCTTTGATTTAAATTAAATTCCAATTTGAACAAGGGAATGACTCCTGTCCAAAATATAGAAGGAGAAAACCAGAAGATGAAGGTCACATCAGTAAGATCATTAAGTAATATTAAAATGCATCATTTTTTCTCCACAAATATAACAATGATTTAAAATCAACCATCAATTTCTTACAAAAAATGTGTAACGCGTAGCAAGGAGCGGGTAATTCAGCTAGTAGTTAATAAACGTAATGCTTGTCTGATCTGGTGTTGGTGAATCAGGAGCACTAAATTTCCGAGAAGAATAAAACTAACTTTCTTGGTTTAGAGAATTATGAAGATCTACGAAAATGTTGTCTGCCCATCGAGGAGGAATCAAAAGGAACAATTTAAAAAGAAACTATAATTGCCTGTTCTCTTGCTATCTCAAGAATTGTTTATGGATACGTCTATAGACGTCAAGTTGAGCGAGACAGACAGACATGACCGACTTGACAAATTTGTAATTAATGCATTTTTTCTAAAGGCAGTTCCATAGATATCTAGATAATATTCACAAGAATTTAAGGAAAACAAGTTAAACTAATTCAACTCGCTTAACGAAACGAAACAAACCCCCCACCCCCAAAAAGAATATTTTCCACCACACTATCAGTCTGCATCAGGGGTTTACTTTATATGGTTGTTTGCGTGTGTGTGTGTAATGTGTATGTAATTATACACTGAGGATTCAAAACATTCTGATCAATGACATATGTCAAGAATGACAACTACACTCTCCTAACAACTACGCATGACAGAGTCAGAAATATATAAGCAAACCGATCTCGATTACTTTATGTTGATATTTTGAATGCAGCAAAGCGAAAGTGATTTTGCTGAAAGATGAAATTGTTAGAGTCAACTCTCAATACTTATTCAATGTGAAGTAACCCGAATGTAAATAATGTAAATAAATATATATATATATATATATATATATATATATTTATTTAAAATATAATTGCAATTTAAAAATAAGAGGTCTCATGTTTCAAAACAAGAGCCGAAAACTTCATTATAATTATTTGAATTAAATTGAGTTAAAGTAAGCTCTGTTCCATCTTCAAGCGAAATTTTTTTTGGAATTTCCAAACTTTGTATCGAGCATTATTTTTTAAAAATAATAACTAAAATACTAAGGAACTTTGGATTATTTACCTAACCAGTTCCTTCCTATTTTCTATATATTTTCACATATATATATACATATATATATATATATATATATATATATATATATATATATATATATATATATATATTGTTAAATATAACAGACAGTTAATGTCTATTATGTCTGATCATCTTTGACGATGGATATCTTTGTTTCATGCCTGTATAAGCATTCTGAGGATGGCTCATGTGAGCCGAAAGCTTAGAATCAACTTAATAAAAAATATCAAATGTTGGACAATTTTTGTCTTGTCATTTTTTTCATCAGAAATTAAAGAAAACATTGGAACATTAGAACAACATAAGTGTAGAGCATAGTAAAATATAAAAGTGGACACTGAGATCAACACCGTGCGAATCTGTTTCGTGCTTGAACGCAATCTTCAGGCTATGATGGCCTGGAAATTGCATTTTCGATATTTAACAATGCTTGAGTTCTTCATGTTTAAGGCATAAAACATGAATGACACACAATAACAATTGGATTTGGCCTTACGATCCTCCATTTTTGAGAAGGAACGACTAGGTTTTATTCTTTATTCTTCATTTTTCTTATCTTATATATATATATATATATATATATATATATATATATATTATGAAATGAACAAAGTCCGACAATTATTTTAAGATATTTTTTATGTTTGTACATTCTTTTTTATAGATACAAATATTTAAGTAAATGCTCTGTTTATAATAAACAATATTAAACAACATTTACCTGCCTGAATGTCAGAGAAATTTTCATAGAAAATATTCGTCCTCCGACAGGCCGATCATGGAAGATTGTAGTTTAAAGACAGTAAAATCGACCTTGCTAACCGAACGCTCCTCTGTGGCCCAATCGGTTAAACGCACGTCAGGCTATATGACGGTTCTGTATATATATATATATATATATAAAGACAAAACAAAAATTTATCGTAGCCGACGCGTTTTGTCCTTTGAGGGACTTTATCAAGGCAAATGGAAGAATTTTATTTTGCATCAAGGCAAATTACCCAACATACATGACTATATAAATGTTAAAAAAACTAAATTATTTTAATGAATTTTATGACCTCATTTCTTTTTAAATATATAACACATAAATTTATCCAAAATAAAAATATTTTAAATACTAAAAAACTAAAATTTCAAGAACATTACTTTCTTTCATTTATTATACATTGACTTGTGTCACTTCAAGTCCTCCATAGTTTGTCTGACGGCTAACGTGATGAATATTTATGTACATTCTTCAATTCAAAAACTTTTTTAAAAGTGTATGTGTGTCTTTTTAAATTCACCCATCAACACTGGTCCTAAGGGGGTGGGATTAGCAACTGCCGACAAGGCACTGAGTGGGCAAGATTTATCCCTGAAGGTGATCTTAGAAAAGGACAAAGCTAAAAACTACGACACCTTCCATGATGAAATTTCATCTGAACTGATTAGACAACTGGAAATGATCAATATAAAAATAAGTAGACACAATATGTCTATATTATTATATATATATATATATATATATATATATATATATATATATATATATATATATATATATATATATAATTAATTCATCGAGTCTAGAAGAAACCTCAACAGACACTGGACAGGTGTTTCGTCCTATATTTGGGACTCATCAGCAGTGCGCATCCACTACCGACAATCGAAACCCGGACAGTTACGATATGAGGATGAGGCGACTTGGGGATAGTAGTCATGGCTCTCGGGGGAACAGTCCTATAGGTAATGGAAACTTGGATGAGTTCCACCACGGAATGCGTGAACGAGCGGCGCAATATCGAGTCTAATTCCTTACCTCTTCGTCACCGACTCTGATTCTCCTAATTTCACAAAAAGTCAACATGACAATATTAAGGAGTGCTATATATCAAACTCGTTAGCCAGAATGCGCGTGCTGATGTTAAGTTGCGGTTTGGATACGAAAAAGACAGATAGACCTTCGAAATTAGACAAAAGTGATCAAAGAACGCTAATGAGGTTATCAGTATAGCTGGTCACTCGTATTCGCGGATACCCGTCTACTAGGGAAGCTAGCCAATCCCTATTGCAGACGCTTGCTGAGGCGCATTTGTGCTTATTCAACACCTACAGAACCCACCTGTGGTTTATACTGCAACTATCCTGAGCGGATCTTAGTTACAGTTTCTGAGAAAGATCGTGTTAGCTAGCGTGATCAACAATTTGAACAAGGCCAGCACGTTCAAACCCTCGGTCACGATGACTTGTGACTTCGTGCTAGCACAGCTATCGACGGCTCCCAGGTGTTCCGTCTACCCAATTTCACTCACAAGGCTGGGGTCGACCCGTGGTATGATTTTCAGGCAGTTTCTAAAAGTGCCGCACGATGGGATCGATCCAACCTGTCCGATAACATCAGGAAGTTTCCTTCCTGGCAAATCGACTATGCTGAGATTTGAACCCGGGTCTCTTAGTCAGAATACGAACGTACTACCCACTCGGCAACGTGCCCATGAGGTTATCAGTATCCAACCCAAAATTAGAAGCTCGTCAAGTAATATATGAAAGCAGAATTATTACTGGAGCGCCAGTTCATAACGTAACAAGTACACGGCGTAAAATTAATACAAATTGCATGTGTTCCAGCGTAGAGAAAAGTCACTATTAATCAAGTAAACATCGAATCAAATAAAAACACTAGACAAGAACATCTTTACACTATCTACATTATTCCTACTTTTGTCCACATCTTTGTCGCCATATGTATTACAACGTTTCGGCCGTTGTACGCTCCGGCCTTCTTCAGGTGGTTGGAATGTCGAACTGAACACTTTATTTCGCTCGCTGGGGTAGACTTTTCTAGTTCCACGTGCCATGATTAATGGATGTAAGTCTACCCAGAGAGCGAAATAAAGGGTTCAGTTCGACATTCCAACCCCCTGAAGAAGGCCGGAATAGTCCGAATAATGTAAACAGTGTACATAATACCTCATCTCAGAAATATAGAGAGATACTGAAGAACATCTTTTATAGAATAAGGCAAAGTGTATAAAAGTACTATATATATGTATGTCTCTAAAGTCTTGACAGATAGGAAATCACATTAACTATAGTTTTACCTCTACAGCTTAAACATGGCTTTGTTGAAAGAAGAAAGAACTGACTTCTTTTTCTGTGGTAAGCTAAAAGAGAAAGTGTACTCAATGCAAATCACAGATGCAACACACTTCATTGAACGCATAAAGAGTGAAAATGTCTAAAATTGACGGCCATGTAGAGTTATTACAACGAGTTCACCTGAATATTTCAAAGTGCATCAACCTTTGCATCACAAATGATGGAGATCATATTGAAGATGTTATTTGTTAATATTCCAATTCAATAAAATACTGCTGAAATTTTAATTTCTTGAAAATATGTACTTTTGCCTATGTGTCCAGACTTTAGGGACATACCCTGTATAGTGACTAAAATAAAATAGAACTGAATTCTAATACTAGGGTTTATGTTCGAAGGCAAATTGGTGCAAGAAAGAATTCTAAATATACAACAAAGTGCAAAATCCGATGGTTCTCGTTTGAATGTTTGGAGCTACATCAGAATCAATGATATAAGGCAGTGTTTCTCAAATGGTGCGTTTGGGCGCAATGGTGGGTGCTGGAAAATGTCTAGATGCACTTTGGCATTCCAGAGAAATATGTGTATAGATATAAGAAATAAATATCCAGATACAATAAATAAATATATTTCGGTACCCGTCTCGTTCATATTTATGTAAATTAGGCTTTTCTTCCCTAACCACAATTAAATGCAAAAAGAGAGGAACTCTTCAATGTATTGAGGAGGAAATGAGAGTTTGCCTATCAAATATACGCCTAAACATTGAAGAAATCACTAAGACCCATCAGGCTCATGTTTCTCATAAACACAAGAATGAATAAACTTAAGGTATCTTTCATTTTATATTTTTTTTATTGCATTATTTCTTTTCTGCAATATTTGACTTCATTATAACATATTTTTTCCGAAATTTGTATATAGTGTGCCTATAATTATTGGTAGGATTTCAAGTGTGCCCTGACTTCAAAAAGAAGATCGAACTCACTAATCAGTCGTAAATGTTCTAGAAAGACATGCTTGCTAACCATTACACCGCCTCGAGGTCCCCAATTAAATGCAAAAAGAGAGGAAATCTTAAATGTATTGAGGAGGAAATGAGAGTCTACCAATCCAATATACACCCAAACATTGAAGACATTTCTTTTCTGCAATATTTGACTTCATTATAACATATTTTTCCGAAATTTCTATATAGTGTGCCTACAATTATTGGTAGGATTTCAAGTGTGCCCTGACTTCAAAAGGTTTAAGAACAACTGGTATAAGCAGTTGATGAAAATCAATGAACACTGAACATCGAGGAATCTAGTACTTTGATAAAATTGGCCCTCAGATATAGCAGAAAGTGACATATTCCAACATCCTTGATCTTCTTGGCATACATTGGGTCATGGTGGAAGTGGGAACATCAGCAATGAAACGCTCTTTAGATCACATGGCTTGTTGTTGGACGTACTTTATCGTCTTACCCAGGACGCCTCATTTGGGGTGGGGGATCTTACCCCTTTGCAGAGGTGCAGTCGGTGTATTCTGAAGACCCCGGTCAGCAGGGCGACGAGCTACTATGTAATATCAGTCCTTCTATATGGTAATGAACGCTAGACAATTGCCTCATATATGAAGAAGAGACTTCAGGCAACAGAAATGCAGTTCTACAGAATGATACTTAAAATACCATGGACGGATCATGTAAGCAAAGACGAAATTTTAAGGAAAATGGGGTTGAAAAAAAGGGCCACATACATCTAGAATCAGATCATCATCCAAGGGATGACGATAAACTACATCCTGCAGCAAGACCTCTGATAGGGTGATTGGGGGTTTAGAGGAGCGTGTTACCCCCTCTTAATTGTTATTGTTCTCAGGTCCTCCCTGGTCTGAGATGGTAGCACCTGTTAGAGTCCTAGCTATGGACAAATAATGAACACCAAAACAAAAGGAAAAAACTAGTAAAGTATAAAAATACATTTTAATAGTGAAATTATTGGCATACATTTTTCTATTTACATTATTCAGACTATTGTCTTCGTTACCATATTTAGCACAACGTTTCGACCGTTATACGCTCCGGCCTTCTTCAGGTGATTGAAATGTCGAACTGAATCCTTAAGGACACATGGTACAGTGGATAAAGGCGTTGGTTAGATCCAATGACAGCACCCAAAGAGCTCTGAGTTCAATACCTGGTTAAGGCAGTGGAGAATTAACGTTAGATAACTGATAACTGACATCCATTTGACATGGCTCGTGGAACTAGAACAGTCTACCCCAGAGAGCAAAATAAAGGTTTCACCTCTGGTAATTATTTCCACAAAAACATGTATATACACAAAAGCTAAGTATCATCTGCCAAGTATTTCATTATGAAACCAGAATAACATGTATCATATTTTTATTACTTCAAATTTCCCAAGGGAATGAAATTTCCACATTGAATGACCCATAAGCCGTTAAACAATCACATAAAATAGAATCAGAAAGAGATAGTTGAGATTTCTAGAAAGAATGACAAAGAAGGCTTGGAAAAATTGAAAGTCAATAGCAATTTTCCAAGCGTACCTTAGATGTGGCACAAGCCGAAAGTATGGGGTACCCATTGAGGATCGAACTCAGTAGGAATTCTTCTAGGGAGACTAGCTTGTTAACCATTACACTGCCTCGAGGTTCCCAAATTGAAAGTCAATATATAAAAGTACCAAGTCGAGTTGAAGGTGTATTTTGTACAAATGTGATCCATAGTAAAATACTGCTTACAGCTTTGAATTTTCCCGAAATATGTAAACAAAATTATTTTGTGTAATTTTCTTTGTTTTTCTTCCATCAATAAAGTTAGTTAATTCTGCAATTCCGTTCGTGACGCTTAACTTTTAGGGAATGGGACGTTTCGGCGTGGCGCATTTGGCGTCGCTGATTCGACGTGGCCGATTCGACATAAGAATTTTTCGGCAGAGGAACCTTTAGGCGTCAGATTACTACTTCGTCGTTATAGTCAAATTTGTCCTCTCTCTCTCTCTCTCTCTCTCTGTGTGTGTGTGATGTTAGTTAAATTAGTACTTTGTCGTTATATTGAAATTTGCTCGAATAGTCGAAGTTAAGAAAAAGATTTGTTGGAGGCAAGTTCAGAAAGGACGGGATGCATTTCTCGAAAAGTTGATCGCTAGATATGCACCCGCTAAAAAAATATAGAGATGCTGACAAAAGAAATATAAAAAGTTATAATGGAAGTTGGATCATTAGATCCTATTGAATTCCTGAAGAGTGCTGCTAATAAATACGAAATGAAGAAATAATTTCTAAGATTAAAGTTGTTTAATTTCTTTTGAAATACAATATTTTTAATCTATGTTTTTAATTTACATGATTCCATTTAGTGTTTTAATAGGATCCTTAATTCCCTAAATTCGGGTGTTTTCAATGCGTTTTATCATTTTTGGCGGGGGTTACCTCCGAGCAAAGACAGTGAAGTCGAAACAGTCTGACGCCTAAAAGGCTACGCCGAATGGTCCAATTATTTTTCTGACGCCGAATCGGCCACGCCAAAAGGGCTACGCCGAAATGTACCCTAACTTTTAGATGCTTTACTTTCAGTATTGTCATGCGTTTACCTTTTTCTCTCGACTCATACTGCGTCCATGTAAAAATGCTAATACTGTGTATGTGTGTGTATATGTGTATGGATGGTTGTGTGGGGGGGGTGAGTGCGTGTGTCCGTGACTGTGTATGCATCTTTAAGCGTGTGGCGAGATACTTATGGCATATCTTAAGTGTGACACCCAGTGAGGATCGGACTCACTACGCAGTCGTAATTGTTCTAGTGGGATAAGCTTGTTAACCATTACACCATGTCTAGGTGTCCTTTATGATTTTCTAAGTATTTTTTCTTTTATAGCTTAGATATGGCTCAAGACCGAAAATATGGGTTTCTCGGTGAGGATCGAACTCACTATTCAGTCATAATTGATCTAGCGACACAGGCTTGTTAACCATTACACCATGGCGAAGTGCCTACGGCAGGATATCTATGTATATACAAAGAGGCACTGAAAAGTTTTCTGTCCGAACCACTTCCCAAAATCAGATCTAATGACCAAATATTAGAATTTGGTGAAGGGTGGGGGATGGCTTCTTAGTCGGGCCGATAATTTTTCAGCATCTTTTCGCAAATAATAAGTACATGGACGTTTGTTTGTTAGCATTTTTCTTTGTTCCGGGAGAATATCTAAAATACTAAAAATGGAAAAAGAAAAGATATTATTTATTTGGCACAGATTGATCCAATGCCAATAACGGTTCTTTGACTCAGCAAAGGAAAACAGACATGGCTTAGAATAGCTGTTCTACAAGAGACGCGGTGTCTGTCACATTATGATTAAACCAATTTCTCTCTCCCTCTCTCTCTCTCTCTCTCTCTCTCTCTCTCTCTCTCTTTTTCCCCCTCTCTCTCTCTCTATCTATCTATATCTATCTCTGACGTAAAAAAAACTTTTTCTAAGACCCATTTACCAAAAACATTTTGCTGAAGATGAGCAACGTTCTTTTTGTTTCACTGCCTGTCGTTCTTATTTTACAAGCATACGACAGACCTTTTACATATTCTGAAAGACATTCAAAGTTTAAATACATGTATATAGAGCTGAATGCAAATTAGTATTACTACTTCTCTATATTACTTAAGTACGATGTGTGCCATTTTTCCAAAACACCCGGAGAGACGTTTTCAAAAATCTGCAATAATATCAGCATCAGCCTGGCATCTCGGCTTAAAACACTTTCCAACCACCGTAACATAGTTTCACTTTGTCTTTTCTGCAGATATTATCAAGGCAGTTCATACGATAAGCTTTCCTCTTAAATGACTTACCTGCATGAATTTAAGCATAGTACTGGATTGGCAGCTACATTTCACGATTTTACAGTAGAAATGATTAAATGTAAACATCAATTCTATTCGAATTCTTTCTTGTCACGCGTTTCTCGTCTGTCGTACAGTTTTTCCTTCCCTGTCAACTAGACTCTACAAAAATTCAAATGCTACATCAATCGTCATCATCAGTTGCATTGAAAGCTGTTATTTTTATTGTCCTTTCTCCTCAGTTACGTTTTCTTCAGTGTCCTCCTTGCTTTCTGTCAACTATGATCTTTTAAAATGTAAATGCAACGTCAATCATCATCTTATGTCTCCTTGAATCCTGTCCTTTTTATTGTCTTTTCTCTCCAGTAACGTTTTCTCACTTCCCTTCTTGATTTCTTGTCAACTACGATAAATTTAAATGCAAAGTCAATCGTCATCACCTGTCTCCGTGAATGTCGTTCTTTTTATTGTCCTTTCTCCTCATTTACGTTTTCTCACTTTCATTCTTGTTTTCCTGTTAAATACGATTTTCAAAAAATTAAATGCAATGTCATTCGTCATCTCCTGTCCCCTTAAATCCTGTTCTTTGTATCGATCTTTCTCCTCAGCAACGTTTTCTCACTTTCCTTCTTACTTTCCGATTGTTTGTCAAGTTACATAAAATCAAATCAATTATTTCTTATGATATATAAACAAGGCTGGTTACATTTATGCAATCTACAGATCTTTTACTTTTGAAATTGCTAAATGTTACCGTAAATTCTATCCTAATAGCTTCTCCTCTCTCACCTCTTGCTTATGGAAACATATTCCAGCTTTTTAAATTCCTGTAATGTACAATCTTCAAAAATTTAAATTGTTGTAGAGTAGTTTTCACAGTGGAGGCTTGTATTTCAATAAGTCGTCCTAAATTAGGTTCGACATACAAAACGTTAGGAACTTAGAAATAAGAGTTAATGACGCAGCAATCTAGTTGTGATGGTTGGTACTTCAATGTCCGATATCGTCTGACTCGCTCAACACCACTGAGCCGAACTGGCGACTGCTACTGCTACTTATTATCTGTGGGAGAGTCCATTACAATAGAATAGGTATATGGTATGACATAAATACAACGTCAATCGCCATTTTTTATCTCCTTGAATCCTGTCCTTTTTATTGTCCTTTCCCCCTCAACAAACATTTTCTGGCCTTCTTTCACTCCATTTTCTTTCGTACTCAGTAACCCCTTACGTCTTAGTGGCTTTATCGCCTTGTTTGAGTTGAAGTGATTAAAATGAACCTCTGATGCATATTTTATTCTCCTTTCACCAGTTGCCTTACTTACCACAGATCTATTAATGATTCATTGCGAATAAAACCAAATTCCAAACATTTTGAAAAATATATTTTCTGTCAATGGAGTAGAAAATTTTAATCATTTTTTTATTTATTTAAAGATCCAGTTCAATCCAAATCACAATGGGAGCAGATCGGTTTGCCTGTCGCTCTGTTCACACTCCTCCTCGGTGTTTTGAACACAACTAGAGGTTTATCTCTTTTTTCCTGTTCAAGGTTGGGTTTCTAGTTCCTTCTAAAGTCTACTCAACTCTATACTTCTAACGTCTCCGCCTTAACTCACCCCGCTAGTCTTTTGAACAGAAGTAGAGGTTTATCGCTTGCTTCCTGTTTAGGATTGAGCGTTAGCCCCTTCTGAAGTCTGTTCATTCTCTTTCACTTCATGTAAACCACCCCACTTGCGTCTTAGGGGAATTATCATTGGTGAATTGATTAAAAATAAATAAGACGCAAATAAATGAATGAAATATCGACGAAAGATAAAACAAATGCGGGCAATTTCTTCACAAGCAATGCCGTCCTTTGTGTCTTTTAAATTGTGAATGATATTGTTTAATTTAACGAACATATATCAATTCGGTATTTACCCGAATTCCCCACAGAGCGGGAAGTGGCACAAGGCTGGTTTAACGTGTGTTTTTTCCGAGCCCGAAGGCCTGGGCAAAAATTTCCCATAGACGCCATAATAACGAAGCCAGATGTGTCTACCGCTCCAGATGAGATTCTGCTCTTCGGTATAGCCTCATCTGGGTTCCCCTCCGAAGGCAGAGAGCTCGACAAGCACTAAGAGCTTAGCGCGCGGCTAAGACCTAATGCTGACTCGCGAACGTATATGAATTAATTGATAAAAAAGCATGTATTATTCCAGGTAATAATACTGGTAATAGCCTCCTCACACACACCGCGCATACTGGATTCTGAATTGTGTTGCCATTATATTGAGAAAGAAGCAAAAATGCTGAATTTAAGGAAATGACAAAAGGCAATGACATAATAACATTTTAATCAATTAATTAATAATAATTTTATTTATTAGGACGTCTTGGCTCCATCTAAACAGGGTTTTTTTTTAAAATAAAAACCCACAGAGAGAACTTTTCATCAGTTGGAATATATTTTTGAATATTTATTCAGAAAATTGTGTTTGCTGCCATAATTAGAATAATCAATGAAATGTACACGTTTTAAAGTAAAAATAAAGAAATGTAGCCATCCATTTTTTAATCTTTTATTTCATATACGCACGCAGGGTCAGGATTTATTGTACATTTTTACGGTATTTAAATCTGTAAATAATAAGCGTTTGTTACTGTCTTATTTGCACTATTTACAACGTTCAGACTGATGTCTTCTTCATTGCCATATTCACTAGTTTTCAGTCGTTGTACGCTCCAACCTTCTTCAGGATCTGTTTATTTTTTTTAAAATAAACTATTGTAACTATTTACGCCATTTACATGGTTCGGACTGTTGTCTTCATCTTCATTGCCATATTCGAGAAGTTTCGGTCGTTGGGATTTTGAACCGAACCCTTTATTTAATCCACGGGGGTAGATTGTTCTATTTCCACTTGCCATGCCTTTTTTGGATATCTCAGTTTCAGTTAATTCACTTTAGTAAATCAGCTCTCTAACTTTTTTTGTTCCCTCTTCTTTTATTGATCTCACGACTCTTTGGGTCAAGCCACTTTTGGCACTACATCAACCAACGCTTTTATCCATGTGTTGTTGTCTTATGAAAAATAAAAAAATAAAAACACTTTCCAACAAAGAGCCAAAGAAAATCTTTGCATCGTCTTAGTAAAATCAAAGCTCACCGAAACATTCTTAGTGTAGATCAATAATTTCATTGCATGAGATTTCAAAGTAAGAAATCTTGCATTCGTTTATTCATGCTAACAAACATGCATATTGAAGTATGCAAGTTTGCAGCTGGCTTGTCGTGTCAAGTTGTTTTGTCTCCACTATTTGAGTGAAGCAGACGTTTTTCTATCATTTGACCTCGGCATTACTCTCTGCTCATTGAGGCACCTCGGAGTCGTGTAATGGTTAGCAAGCTTGTCTCGCTAAAAAAATTACGACTGAATAGTGAGTTCGATCCTCACTGCGTGCTCCACACTCTAGGGCCGTGTGCTACATCTAAGCTACGCTTATAAAATCATTTATTCTCTACTCATTATTGAAATAAACCCTAAACATTCGTCCGAGATAAATATGGAAAATAAATGCAATATTTTGGTTTGCTGCATGCAGGCGATTTTTCTCATTTGTCGCTTTAGAGGCTTTCTTCAAATAAAACAAACCCTCATTGGGTTCAACCTTTTATAAGGTTTTGTGGCTTATCGTTTCCTTTTTGACAGACATTATGTATATATTTTCTTCTTTTTTACTCTTTTTTAATCCGCCTATATTACTGCATCCCTATAAAAATGATTTCTAAAACAAAAAATTCCTATAAAATTTCTATAAAAATGATTTCTATATAGAACTGAAAAAAATCTGTAAAAGTTGTTTACCTAAAAAAGCATCGAAATAATTCATATTAGAAGATTTTTTTAAATGACAAACACCCTGATTTTAAAACGCTACCAGAATGAATCAACTAATTGGTGATTCTTTTTTAAATTAATTTATCCCAAGCAAGATGATAAAGCCACTAAGACGCAAGGAGGTTACTGAAAATGAAAGCCCATTGTCTTTCATCTTTAGTGTGGAGGAAACTGGGAAAACGTTACAGAGGTAATAAAGGATAATAAAAAGAACAGGATTCAAAGAAACAGAAGATGATTAAAGAATCCATCCCCCATTTTATGTCTACATTATAATTTAATGTTTATCAGATTCTGATTAGGTATAAATCCACCTCTTCTCCTCCCAGCTATGGGTTAATCAGTTAGATTTTTATCACGGAATCATTATTAGTAATAAGATTATTATCACTAAATCATCAGTATAAATATATTTTCTGGTTTGAAATAACCTGTAAAAGATTGTAAAACAGTAAAAAACAAATGAGTCAATCAATTCCTTATTATGTGTCCAAAGAATTTCAGTTGCCTTTTCATGATTCTGAGTGTTTTTTCTGTTGCCATTTTGTTTAAGACTTTCTTGTCGCTTTCTCGCTCTGTCTATGGAATTCTTAGTATGATTCTGTATAAACACTTTTCTGCTGCCACTAGTTTTTTTTTTTTTTTGTTGTTTTTTTTTTCCTCATCCGTCGGGATATTGTCCAGCATTCACTGCCGTATAAGAAGAAAGGATATCACATATCAATCGAGCACCCTTTTCGCTGTTTCTAACGAATCGTTTCCGCTTCTCAGCACCGTGATTAGGTTTATGGCATTCGTCTTTCGCTATTCCAACGCCTGTTCGAATCTCGGTGTCGCCTTTTCCATCCCCTCTGTTGGAAAACGCTTCCTTTGGGCAAAAAGAAGAAGAGGTATACAGAAAGGACAATGGAATGGAAACGTCTTTGAATGAACTGGAGGACCGTTCGCAGAGAATCAGACACTGACACACAACCGAAACAGACAGAGGAAGCTGGTCAGGTGATTAACCGCGCAACGACCCTACGACCACTCTGGGTCATGAAACTGATGATGATGATGAGTTATCTTTTTTTTTTTTTTTTTGTTAGTGTTGCCATTAGAAACGGCCATATAGAGCTACTTATGGTTTATTTAAATGAATAAGAATAAATTTTGTATGTTGTATGCAATGGCGCTAATATACATCATAGACATTAGTTTCATTTTCTTGTAGCAAGAGAATCAGTTATTTGCGAATTTAACGCTCTCTTACTGAGTGCATTAACAGTAAAAGAAGCAGAGAAAGGAATGGATATATATTTTCCGCCAGGCGTATAAAGAACGGTGTCAGGCTACTGACCGGGGTGATTATTGTGCGACTATTGAGCGGAACTATCCAGTCGAATTGGTGTGAATTGCGTCGATGATTGGGGTTTTGATTTAGGATTTACCGGACGTTAAACCGAGCCGCACTACCAACAATGTATTCACTGCAATGGTTAAATTATCTTTGGTTGACTTTTACTTCTTTGCTCTTGTTAATATTTATTTGCAGTTGTAATTAAATACTGTTTTATCTTAAAATTGGAGCCTTGAGTTATACTTAATTACTAACGGCCACTGTACATCCCAAAAAGATCAAATATTGCCGAAAGCAACAAAGAAAGCTGTGGATCAATATAACCATCTCCTTTCTGAAGATGAAATAACAAACTTCGCATCATGAAGCTAAACTCCATTAATGCAATACGATGCAGTGGTTCACTAGATAAAAAAAATCGTATTTCTTTTCAAATGTTTATAATTGCGTCCTAGTTGGTAAAGTGTTTGACATGATGTGCTTATGCAAATGAGAAACCATTTTCTTTCACTATATATTATATGGTAACAGCAAATTTTAATAGAATTACAGAAAACTTCATTGTGTCTGGATACAATGAAATTTCTAAGAAATTTTCCAAAGAAAAATAAAATGGCACCTTCAAATACAGAGAAATTAAATTTTAATTACGCTTCAAAAATTTAATCAAATTCACGCCATAGTTTTACAAAAGATGATTATCAGAAGATAGGGAAAATGTTGCAGATGGCGCCAACATATATATTTATAATTCTCTCTCTCTCTCTCTCTCTCTCTCTCTCTCTCTCTCTCTCTCTCTCTCTCTATATATATATATATATATATATATTTATGCGTGTGTGTGTGGATAGATAACACTACTTTCAAAATCTACCACAACCCCATGCAAAAACTAAGCTGTCTGGAGGAGAAAACAGCTTTCATTACCTTGCCAGACCAACACAACTAAATGAACGATCAGAAATCATCTTGAAAATCAGAAATAAAAACAAATTTTTACTAAGTTACTTAGAAATCGAAAATTAAAAACGAACGAAAATCGAAAATAAAAATAATTAATATAATCCATATATATATATATATATATATATATATATATATATATATATATTGTTACGAAATTGTAGCATATAGGTGACCCGCGGGTTTTTAAAAAAAAGGAAACGTGGGATCTTCTCTCGGTCTTCACTCAGGAATGGAAGCGACACAACGAAGAACAGACAGAAGACGATGGATTGCAAAATTTATTTATTTATAAATACATAAACAGGTAAAGAAAGCAAAAGTAAATTCATTTAAGGGATCATGAAAGAACAGAAAGTACGAGCGAATACATATATATATATATACATACATAAAAAAAGATCAGGCCAAGAAAATCAACTTATCTCTCAGTCGAGCTGATATTTCCACACAAAATTCTAATTCGCCAAAGTGAAAGTTCTTATGTTAAAACAATACTTTGGTCAACCGGCAATTTTTCTGGGTTCCTTTTCTTTCGGAAATGGTCGGGGTTCCACAGAATCTTGTACAGGCGTTTCGTTGGTCGAATCCAGTTTCGTAGCAGTTCTTTCATTCTCTAGTCGGCAGACTTTGCTGTCTTCTTCATTTCGGAGGGCAGTTCATTTGGAATCGGGACGATTCGCCTAGCGATATTCATCAGAGGGAAATTGAAAACCTTTTTTTTTTTTTTAATTTTTGCTGTCCCCAAAGTTAGTCACGTGGGTTCTTTTCGTCCTTGACCGGTTACGCAGGCAGATGGGGCGCAAATCACGCAGTGTTTGCGTTACGGCCAAAAATTCAACAAACCCTCAGTAGGGTCTGATCACGTGAATCGCAGCAGGAGATCCTGATCGTGCCTGGAATTCACTTATGGTCAACCGCCTGATAGCCGCAGAATTTTAGAACCAGGTCATTCTCGAGTCGGGTCACTTCAAAGTTCACGGGCCCTTGGCATGTGGGTGGAAGAGTAGGCAAAGAGGGAAAGAATTTGTGAAGAGACAAGGAGGGTATGGCTGATCATAGAACATATTCGCTCGCAAATTGAAAGCATTTATTTTTTTATCTATTTTTCGACTAGAATTTGGGATTTTTCTTTGAGGGTACTTTTTAGCCTTACGCCTATATGGTTAATGAAATCGTAGGTACGTCACAATATATATATCAATATATATATATATATATATATATATATATATATATATATAGTTGGATAGATGTGAGTTTGTGACCCTGGGTTTAGCGATCGTCAGACAAACCGCTGACGATCGCTAAAAGCGTGAAACCCAGGGTCACAAACTCAAATCTATCAACCAAATATGTTAGCTCTATCTCTGATATTGAGCGCTTTCTAATAAGTACCGCGCATATAATATATAAATAATTATACATACTTATATTTATTTATATTTATATACACTTTTCACACACACACACACACACATATATATATATATATATATATATATATATATATATATTGGGATTATTTTAATAATTTTGTTACAGCTCTAACTTTAGAAGTCATAACATAATTTACTTATTAGAATGCACACTATGCCAGAAACGATATGTGGAAAAATATATATGGCTCTTTCACTACAGAATTAATATCGGCTCCCTACGAAGGATTATTACCTGTAGGACAAAATTTCCGCTTAGAAAAACATGATTTTAACAGCCATTCAAAATTCACTGTCATTGCAAAAATAGAAATAGACACAAAAAACAAAGGAAAACAGTCAGTTATGTGCCATGCACGCTTAGGCAATCATGTATCTTTCGATACATGACTGACGACGCAGATTTTATCCCGCATTAGGTTGCCATTTCTTTCTGCGGTAGACCAGTTGCCATCGAATGTCTGTCCTGCTATTTACCCATAGGGGGAGAAGAAGAGGATTCCTACCTTTCCCAAGAGTATTAGCACGTAAGTGAACGTAATGGATTCGACTGCAATTCGAACTCAGGTGTCCGATTCCTCAATTCGAGCCGCTATCCATTACTCCACCGTGCCTCTTCGAAAATACTAGAAGAACATGAAAACAATTAGATTTTGCGTTTCAAAACACTTTGTCCGGACGGACTTAAGAAGAGACTAAACAACAGAGACAGAATAATATATAATCCCATCCATCAACCCCACATCCATATTTCTCTCTGATAAATTATAATCTCTGCATATTTGAATATACTCTACTGTCGCCATTCATAAAGGACCCAAACTAACTCCCCTACCCCCTGCAGATGTGATGTAGTCTCCCACATACACATACTCACACAAATATATAAACATACACACATCATACACACTCCCAAAGAACTAAAAGATAACATACACATAACACACACATCCCCTTCCCAGCAACCAATAAAGCTGTCAAAATAACTAAAATAAATCTGAGACTCAAATTTCTTCCAACCTCTCCTTAAAAGAACTTGAAAAAGGCCTTTGCCCAATACAATGACTGACCAGAAATTAACGATAAAAAAAAACAAATGAAAACTACAGGCAAAGTTCGCCTTCTTCTTTAGTTCACTGCTATTAGCAAGCAGGACTTTTTTTCTCCTGATGATGGACATGCTGGTCGAAGTTAGTCGAGGAAACTAATTTTTAAAAAACAAAAATATTAATATACAACCCAGTGTATCTGAAATTTTAATTTTTACTATTTTTTATTGTTCAATGCATATATACATAAATATATATATATATATTAGCTCCCGAAAAGAAATTAATTCGGTCGAGCACTATAGGAGAAAGCGCAAATATGTAAACAGTAACTATTACTGCTAATAATGCAAGACTCTCCCAACCGATAGAGTTCTACACAAAAATTCACCTTTCACTCTGTCCGGCGCCGATAGCCTAGAGGTTAGAATCTCCGACTGATGCCAAATTGATCGGTTTTCGGCTTGAAGCGATCGGATGCTCTGAATTGTGATACAGCGAAACAGTCTGTCTGTATGACTATATATATATATATATATATATATATATATATATATATATATATATATATATATGATAGAAATATAGAGCGTATGTAAATATAAAAGTGGATATTGAGTTCAACATAAAACGACGGCAATCTTTTTTGCTGCTTGAACACAATCGTAAGGCCATGTGTTGGGTTTTAGCTTCAGTATTTATATATACTGAACAAACAGCATTATAAAATAATTACTATAAAATACCTATGAATACCAATGATGGTATACCCAATGATTTCTACTCAATAGCCCCCTATAATATTTTGAAGCAAAA
This sequence comes from Acanthosepion pharaonis, assembly GCA_903632075.3. Lineage (NCBI taxonomy): Eukaryota > Metazoa > Mollusca > Cephalopoda > Sepiida > Sepiidae > Acanthosepion > Acanthosepion pharaonis. Next base: position 1,562,265 of record CAHIKZ030003087.1, read on the forward strand.
CCGTTACCGCCTCCGCAGTAATCGTTAGGACAATACAATTGATCTTGCTACACATAATGCACCATTTACTAACATATATAAATAGTCAAGTCATAACACAATACACATGGCTTTCAGATTACGTTCAAGCTGGAAACAGACTGTTGGCGCACGGTGTTGACTTCAGTCTTGGCTTTTAGATTTTTATATCTACATGCGCTAAACATTTGAAAAGTTATTCAATGACAACACAAGGCGACAACTTCTAAACCTACGTACACTTCTAACATCATCTATAATACATAAACCAGCAACTAACCAAGGTAACGTCGCGAGCAACAAACTGCGATGCCAAGTTTATAAATGTCACTGTTAGTATTTTTACACCTACACGCATGCGCATATTAATCAGACTTCCTACTTTGACTTGTGCCAGTTTGATTATAATATATTTACTTTTTTTTACAAAAACTGCAAAAAAAGAGAATATCTTTGAAACAGGAACGGATTTCCGTTTTTGGTTTAATAACCTTAAAAAAAATTATCGAAGACAAACATCAATTTCACTGTAGCTGCACATTTCACCCAACCTAACCATAGTATTAATACAGTTAGATGCGTCCTTTAAGTGTCTTTATGCGTTGAGTTTTTGGCTTTATATATATATATATATATATATATATATATATATATATATATATATATATATATATATATATATACACAGCTATTATTATAAAATAACTACTATAAAATACCTACAAATACCAATGTTGGTATACTCAATGATTCCTACTCAATAGCCCCTATAATATTTTGAAGCATAATCTTTACCGCCTACGCAGTAATCGTTAGGACAATAAATAGATCTTGCTACACATAATGCACCATTTACCAGCATATATAAATAGTCCAGCCAAAGCACAACACACATGGCTTTCAGATTACGTTCAAGCAGGAAACATATTGTCACAAAGAACGCCGAAGGTCCTAGTTGAAATAAGTTATCGAAATAGATTCACACATAATAGAATTAAAGAGGAATTTAGGCTTACTTAGAGAAACCAATTTCCACAGAAAGACTTCACAAAGAGAACTAGGCCAAAACTATCAAATTTGTCACGTATAATGAAAAAAAAAAACAAGAACAAAAAATCACCGTAAAAGAGACTTCATTATTTATTTCTTGTTTCGTTGATAAAGGACACAAGTGTGTCCGAAAATTCCGAGTTTAAAATTCTTCTCTCAAAAATTAATGGATTTATTTTTAATCCGACGTTTTTATTATTTGAAAGGTTATTATAATGGATACTCCGAATTAGAAATAGATGCGTCATTTTTATTTATTAAACAGTAAAGTTCACTCTGTACAAGACCCGGAGGCCACTCGAGGTCTGTTTCATGCTTCGAAGCAATCTTCAAGCCATGTGCATTGCGCTTTCGCCCGACTATTTATATATGCTGGTCGGTGATGCCTTATGGGTAATAAGGTCCATTGTATTTTCATGATGGTTATTGGTTGGGCGCGTGACGGTTATGTTTCAATTTATTCTAGACGCTATTGAGTAGAAATAATTATGAATCCAAATACCTTTTTTTGTGAATTGTTTACTCATTGTTAATTATTGATTACTTAATTGTTTATTGTTGATTATTACATTTGTGTTTATTTGTTTTTTGATTGTTTTGTTTTGTTTTGTTTTACGGCATATCAACCTCAATGAGTTATTTAATGCCGAAAAGATTTTTATTGCTGGTAATATTTTTTTTTTTTTTTTTTTTTTGTAAATATACATTTCTGGTAATAATTTTTTATTCACAAATTCAATGCTGCTATTATTTTTTTTCCTTCAAAAATATATAGCTGGTAATTTTTTTTTTCAAAAGATTATTGCTGATAATTTATTACTGGCTATAAGTGTTTTTTCTTCAAATATCCATTGCTGGTAATAAATTTAAAAAAAAATGTATTGCTGGTATTATTTTTACACTTTCATAGTGTTTTGAACCCAGTTTAGGAGTTAACTATTTACCTTTAACTGGGACCCTGGCATGTGTCTCCACCCTGAGTCAGGGTGGACCTGGGAACATCAGTATTTAAGAGGTGGTTTCACACTCCTCAAAACCTCCTTGCTGCCGGATGTATTTTATCGTCTTACCGAGGACACGGATGCAGTTTATCGTCATACCCAGGACGGCATTTGTGTTTGGGCGTTCATTTGTAGCTAAGTTTTTTATTAATTAGTTAATTTATTTATTTAGATCTTTTGCTAATTTTATATTTCTAAAATATATATACAGAATTATACAAGTATAATGTTTGAAATATGTATGATTGTATAAATGTATATAATTCTATATATATAATTGTGTATAAATATATATAATTGTATAAATACAAATATACGTGTCTTATACATGCGTATATGTAGTTGTATACATATGTATGTGTAATTGTATATATATGTATGTGTAATTGTATACATATGTAAGTGTAATTGAATATATGTGTATTTGAAATTTATAAATATATGATTTGAAATCAAATTGCTTCTTAGAAATGTGTTATAATTTCAATAAGAAAAGAAATGAATTTAATTGAAAATTGAATTCCGATTTTCCTTTACAAATTCTTTGTTAATTATATTCTATGATGAAGTCACCTGAAATCTATCCTTTTTTTTTCGTGAGTATATTTTTTTAAATTACGGTTTAATTTTAATCGTTAATATCTGCATCGAGGTTTCAAATTCAGCCATATTGCATGAAATCTAAAATGTGGCAGCGTATTTCAGGTTAGCAGTGGATATTTCGAAGACAGTAGGAAAACGTTGTTCAGGTTAGCAGTGGATATTTCGGTAAAAGTAGCAGAGCGTAGTTCGTCCTTCTGTTTCTCTTCGCCTGACAAGCTGGAACTGGACATTCGGGTAGGGTAAACAAAATGGCCACCTTTATACACGACGGATTGAATATTCTACGCCTTCTGATTGGTTAACTTTCTATTGGTGGACTATAAAGTGAGTCAAGTCATTTGGATTGGCTCACTAGTAAATATTATAGACAAAAAACTGCAACAATTCGTGCATTTTAAATAGCATCCAACTCTTTACGATATATACAATGACGAGCAAACGTAAGCTACCTTGTTAAAAAAATTACAAGGTGCTTATTTTACACAAAAAAATTCTAATTACTCGACAATATACGTTTTAGGTGTAGTATCTGACCTCATTCAGGACTGTAATGCAAATTGCCGTGTTCACAACAACAGGATACGTAAGAAGGTACAGACCTGAAGACATCGTGATACTGAAAATAAGGCAAACGTCATGTATCACTTGATACGCCTCAAGATTAACATCGTCTTCAGTTAACATATACATACAAATTTCACATGTTAAATGAGCAGACATTATGCCTGGAGTCTTCATCTTGTCTTTTTAAGTGGAGTTGATTTAGGTTTTTAAAAAAGGAAAGGATGCAAATTCCAATATGATGGAACACTGCGCCATATGTTGCATCTAGCAACGAAGTTTATCAATGATGAAGACAGTGTTACAAAATCGCCCTGTCAAAAATCTGACCATAACATAATCAAACTGATGTAGAGAGCGGTGAAGACTCGGGTGTAAAACAAAAAGCTAAAATAGTTGCAAGAGATTTGGTTTTACTATTAAAAACAATGGCCGGATATTCCTGGTGAAACAAAGGTAATAAAATAACAAGGAACTAAAACTGAGAGCACACCGCTTGCATGTGGATAGAAAAATGAGTAAGTACAGAAAAAAGGACATACGACAATGGTGTGTCTTCTCAATGGATTCATTCAACTTTTACAGCGAAGCGGTTAATTTGAACTAGAAATCCTATGAGGAGTTATTGTCACAGGGTGTTGTAGAGTACGTTCACAGTGGAGACTTGTATTTGTACTAAGTCGGTTCTAAAATAGGTTCGACGTACAAAACGTTAGGAACTTCATACAATAGGTATGACGCAGAGTAATCTAGTTGTGGTCGCTGATACTTTTAGTATCTGACTAACGGTCGTCCGGCATCGACTGACTGAACAATGATATTTAATCACCCCCCACACGGGGGCATCATGTGGCACAAGACCGGTTTAACGTGGGCTCGGCCAAAAAATGCCCATTGACTGCTCTTTTCAAATGTATCGTTGGTAAATACATTTTTCTTCAAAATTTAACTGCTCTTAATATTTCTCTTTTCAAATGTATTGCTGGTAATAATCATTTTCTTCAAATCTATATTGCTGGCAAAATTTCTCTTTTCAAATTTATTGCTGGTAATAATCTTTTTCTTCAAAACTTTAAATATATTGCAGGTAATAATTTATTTCTTCAAAACAGCTGGTAATATTTCTCTTTTCAAATGTATTGCTTGTAAGAATTTTTTTTCAAAACTTCGTTGCTGGTATAATTTCTCTTTTTAAATGTATTGCTGGTAATAATCTTTTCCTTCAAAACTTGATTGCTGGTAATATTTCACTTTTCAAGTGTATTGCTGGTAATAATAATATTTTTCTTCAAAACTACATTGCTGGTAATATTTTTCTTTTGAAATGTATTGCTGGTAATAATCTTTTTCTTCAAAACAACATTGCTTCTAATATTTCTCTTTTTAAATATATCGCTGGTAATAATTTATTTCTTCAAAACATCACTGCTGGTAATATTTATCCTTTCAAATGTGTTGCTGGTAATATTTTTCCTTCAAAACTTCATTGCTGGTAATAATTCTCTTATGAAATGTATTTCTGGTAATAATCTTTTTCTTGACAACTTCATTGTTAGTAATATATCTCTTTTCAAATATATTGCTGGTAATAATTTTTTCTTCATAACTTCATTGCTGGTAATATTTCTCTTTTCAAATATATTGCTGGTAATAATCTATTTCTTCAAAACTTCATTGCTAGTAAGACTTATGTTTCCAAATTTATTCCTGGTAATATTTTTTCTTTCAAGACTTCATTGCTGGTAATATTTCTCTTTTTAAATCGATTGCTGGTAGTAATCTTTTTCTGCAAAACGTTATTGCTGGTAATATTTAGCTTTTTAAATGTATTGCTGGTAATAATCTTTTTCTTCAAAACTTGATTGCTGGTAATATTTCTCTTTTTAAATATATTGCTGGTAATAATATTTTCTTCAAAACTTCGTTGCTGGTAAAATTTTTCTTTTCAAGTGTATTGCTTGTAATAATCTTCTCCTTCAAAACTTCATTACTGGTAATATTTCTCTTTTCAAATGTATTGCTGGTAATAATCTTTTTCTTAAAAACTTCATTGCTGGTAATATTTCTCTTTTTCAATGTATTGCAAGTAATAATCTATTTCTTCAAAACTTCATTGCTGGTAATATTTCTCTTTTCAACTGTATTACTGGTAACAATCTTTTTCTTCAAAATTACATTGCTGGTAATAATTCTCTTTTTAAATATATGGCTGGTAATAATCTATTTCTTCAAAACTTCATTGCTGGTAATATTTCACTTTTCAAGTGTATTGCTGGCAATAACCTTTTTCTTCAAAACTACTTTGCTGGTAATATTTATCTTATCAAATGTATTGCTGGAAATAACCTTTTTCCTCAAAACTTCATTGCTGGTAATATTTCTCTTTTTAAATCGATTCCTGGTAATAATATTTTTCTTCAAAACTTCATTGCTGGTAATATTTCTCTTTTCAAATTTATTGATGTCTCTAATTATATAAATATTTTTCTTCTATAACAAATGCATCCCTTATTTTCAGCATCACTTTCAGATCAGTATCTCTCTTCATACTGGGTCTATGTGAATGCAATTAACTGTACTGCAGTTCTGAACGGCCCCAGATATTACTCCTGAAATATAATATCAATTGGGACCATATTTTTATGTAAGATGGTAGAATGATAATTTATTCAGATATATTGGTTTACTTTAATGTTTCTGTTGCCTATATTTTATTTATTAAGACTTATGATGCACAATATAATCTCCTGGTATAATAAAACTTGATATCTATATCGGAAATTATTGTCAATATTTTTAATAAGGTTAGATATTGTAAGTTAAACTCAATTTTATTACTATATAAATATTTTATAAAAAAGAAAATGAAAATACTGTTTAAAATCACTACCCCTGAAGAACGGAAATATCGTTGCCGAGATAAAACTTATATTTATAAGTTATCTTTTCATAAAATATTATATATATATATATATATGTGTGTGTGTGTGTGTGTGTGTGTGTGTGTGTGTGTGTGTAGAGAGAGAGATAGATAGATCGATAGATTGGTGCTTGCGTGTGTGTGTGTGTGTGTGTGTGTGTGTATCTGTGTGTAAATGGTAATACTTACATGTGTAATGAGACAATAAAAAAAGACACGCTGATGTCCCCAAACATCGTGTTACAAAATAAGAAATAAACAAATTCAAAATATATATAATACAGGTAAATATATGTAAAACATACACACATACAGACACAAACGTTTTCTGAAACACACAAGCACAAACACTTACACGCCGGTGTAGACTTACTTTTGGATGTTTTTAGATAATTCTACAAAGTTGTACTGTGGACATTGCAGTTTATAAAGTCGTTCATTCCGACTATAATGACAACTTTAGTGTCGATATAGACTCATAAATCTTTTTTTAAAACAATTTGTCACGAAACAAAGTGATTAAGCGCAGTTGGAATTTTAATTTCCTCGTTTCATTTTTATGGAGCATTGACGAAAGAGACGATTCGTACTGAATGATCGTGCATCAATTTTTTTTTCCCCACGATATCACAACACATCATAAAGTCAGTTTTCAACATATACTTCAATGTCGTAGCATTTTCTTAGTACATTATGCCAACCAAGTTGTGAAAACAGTTTGATACCTGTGCCAAACCTGACATTATCGCTGGAAATAAATTGAAATTTAACTAAATTTTTTTCTTTAACTGTAATCGATCAACCAGTGAGATTTCTATTCACTGTTGCAAGATTTTTGCAACTGAATCCTTCGATCACTTTACAGTACTTTTTGCTGACACAGCTACGTTCCAAATTTAATTTCACTCCAAGCAAGACAATAAAGAGACAAAGATACAAGCACTACTGAGCGTGAGAGAATATAAGAAAAAGAAAACGCTATTAATGAGAGAAACCAATAAAAGAACAAGAATTAAGACAGAAGATAACAATTGACATTGTATTCAAACTTTTGAAGATCAAAGTTGACTGGAAAGCTAGAATCCGGAAAAGAGTTTTACATGTGAGATGTACGAGCGAAGAAACTGTTAGTATAGAACTTACGGTTACATCTAGCGATTTCAACTGTAAGATGATGAGACTTTGCCACCAATCTAGTAGTTAAATCCATAAAGTCTAGGTTGCCAAATAGGAAAGCTGATCAAAAAATTACCATGAAAATATTTATAGAAAATGTATAGGGGAGGAACTTACAGTGGTGAGAAAGTATCTGAAACCGAGATGCTATGTCAGGACCAATAGAATTGCATATTCTTCTTTTATTTTATCAAGAATCTCTAAATACATAGTAAAACCAGACCAGATGTGACAGCAATATTCAATGCATGGACGAAATGTAGACTTTTTTTTTTTACTATAAAAGACAAGAGACCTAATAAGTAAAAAAGAAATTTTAAAATTATTTCAGAATTTCTCCGTGTATATCCCATAATTCTCAGTTTCTCCTAAACTTTCCTCGTTTAAATGATCTCTTCAATTGTATTTGGTTATAATCTTTTAGAAAATGGTAAGCCCCTCGACGAAAATTGATCTCAATTCTCTAACGAAATTTTTTCCAAAACGAAACTGCTTAATTATTGATATTGCTGGTTACTTGCTTTTCTTAGGTTTGGTTTGGTTTACTGCATATCAACCTCAATGAGTTATATAATGCCAACAAATTTTTTATTTATTATATTTTGTTTTGTCAAAAATCTATTTCTGGTAATATTTTCCTTCAAAAATGTATTGCTGGTAATATTTTTTTCAAAAATGTATTGATAGTAATATTTATTTTTTTAAAAACTTTGGTAATTTTTTTTTTCTTCAAAAATTTATTGCTGGTAATAATTTTTTTTAAAGTATTTCTGGTATTAAAACCTATTTTTACACTTTCATAGTGTTTTGACCCCAGTTTCGGGGTTAACTATTAGCTGGGATCCTAACAGGTGCTACCACTCCAGGTCAGGGTGGACCTGGGAACATCAGCAATTAAGAAGTGGTTCCACGCTCCTCAAAACCCCCTGATTAGAAGCCTTGCTGCTGGACATAGTTCATCGTCTTACCCAGCACGCGAATGTAGTTTATCGTCATACCGAGGACGGGCTCGTTCTATGGGGTCACCAACCTAAATGCTGAAAAGATACAACGTTGCTTAACTTCGGTGATCAGACAGAAACCGGCACTATTAGTATAAATTAAAAGTATAAATTAAATGTCAATTCAGAGCTATTGCTGTAAATATTTATAAAAAAAAAACCCTAAAAGATGACTCGCTGTTTAGTCGTATTCACCAAGTCTGTTTTGTAGGTCAACTGTAGAGCTAACAGGATGAAGGCTTCTATAACAAGGTACAAGGTAATACCATATTCGCAATGACCAAGTGTGTAGTTTTTACCCAGCTCCATAGTCCAAATATTGCTTTCTCAGAATTTTGCAAGCTAAAAGCACCATACAATAGATTAAGGTGAACATGACGTGGAAGTTGAACTTTTGTAGACTCTTGAAAAGTTAATGACGTGATACAAGTATAAAATTTCAAGGAAGATACTTTAAAAAGGATTAAGGCGCCATTTTTATGTGTAGGCTATTTTAATATGAAATTGCTGGATAATTTCCGGACATACCTCATATAAAATAGATTTACTCTAGTTTTCTCCAATACTTGGCTTCCATACTACTTCCCATCCGATTACCGAAGTTAAGCAACGTCTAGATGGGTGACTGCTTGGGAATACCAGGGGCTGTAAGCTTAGATATGCGGGTGCTGTAATGGATAATGACTCGAAATTGTTAATCGGAGAGCAGAGTTCCGATTTCCGTTGGGTTCGTCCTATTCACTTACGCAAATACCCTATAGAAAATATGAATCCACCTCATCTCCTACAGATATGGGTTAAATAGTAAGACTGGTATCACTGAATTATTATTATCTCCCCTGAAAAAATAATATGCAAAGGGTTGATAAGCCGTAAAAAATGAATCAATCAAAACCAATACGTGAGTGATTATACACTATTTACATTATTCGGACTATTGTCCTCATCTTTGTCACCGTATTTATTACAGCGTTTCGGCCGTTGTACGCTCCGGCCTTCTTCAGGTGGTTGGAATGTCGAACTGAACCGTTTATTTCGCTCACTGTTCTAATTCCACATGGCACAGTGGGTAAAGGCGTTGGTTAGATCAAATGACAGGACCCAAAGAGTGTGAGTTCAATACCCGGATAAGTGGGGAACTTGCAGAGGGAAATTAACAGGAGATAACTGATAACTGACATCCATTAAACATGTCACGTGGAACTAGAATAGTCTACGCTAGTGAGCGAAATAAAGGGTTCAGTTCGACATTCCAACCCCCTGAAGAAGGCCGGAGCGTACAACGACAGAAAAGTTGTAATAATTATGGCGACAAAGATGAGGACAATAGTCCGAATAATATAAATAGTGTACATAATACCTGATCTCAGAAATATAGACAGATAATAAAGGGTTCAGTTCGACATTCCAACCACCTGAAGAAGGCCGGAGCGTACAACGGCCGAAACGTTGTAATAAATATGGCGACAAAGATGAGGACAATAGTCCGAATAATGTAAATAGTGTACATAATACCTCATCTCAGAAATATAGACAGTGAGTAATTATAGCTCTCCACGATTTCCTATACTTTGTAGCTCTTAGAAGTGTTAGTCTTTTTACATTATATCCCCCTCCTAATTCGGCCATTTATCTATACAAGCTTGTTAAATAGTTTACTCGCTGTTAGCCTTCCCCTTTGCCTTCAATACGTCCTGTGTAGATTTATTGTACTTTTAAATGCAATTTTGGCACAAGGCCGATGGGGGATGCTTGTCGTCACTGAAAATCTTAACCCTAGCTAATTTTAATCACGACCCATTCATTCATTACAATTTACTCACAAGACACCATTCCTACATTTGCCAAAATACCACATACTAATAGGGGAACCTACACACACCCCATGATGTACAAATTTATGGATATTTGCAATTTTTATAATTTTTTTTTTTTTTTTTTTTTTTTCAAAAATATATAAAACTATGTATCATGAAATGAAGTGGGACGGGTGATCGTAATAATTAAAATAAAAGACAACGAAATATTCAAACAAAAATATGTTACTAGGACCCGTCCACCCCACAGAAAAATAAGACCGGCTGCTGTATTCTGCTGATAGGCAAAATCAAGACGCTTACTTACTGAAAATGAGAGAAGAACAAGACAAATTGTCTATTGAGATAATCAAAAGCTGACCCAATCAAGTTAAAATGGTTACTCTACAAACAATTGGACGAAAATGTAAAGCGGGATCTCTTTGTGTCTGTCGTTAACTTAAAAATATTTTTATTAAAAAATTGTCTGTTTGAAGAAAATAAAAATAAAAATACTTACTGTATAAACAACTCATATTTTTAAATCTTATTCATTTAAATCAGATTAATTTAAATCATTATACGCCGGGCGGATATACTACACAAGCACGCACGCAATCACGGACTTTTAGTATTATATAGATGAGACCCATACGAATTACTGATTACGATTTTAATGTCCCTTAAATCTTTTGTGCAAATTTAGCTTTTCTTCTATCAGTAGAAGGTGTTATTTCTAGGTTACCTCAGGTGATTCATAACTTCTGTATGCCTTAAAATAAAAAAAATGGAGAGACGAGGAATCTTGACAAAGACCGTAACAAAAGAGAACAGGCTGGGAATAGCACGTAACCAGGAATATGATTCGTCATGAAACAGCTCCATTGTGTCAAAATCAGACTAAAAAGGAAATCAAAGCTGTTCAATCTGTCCTTTTGAGTGTCAACTTCTCCAAGCCCTCTTTCGTCATTAGGTGGCCGAGAAATGTCAACGGTCTCATTCTGATTTCATGATTGACCTTTTTGCTTCCGTTATAATTGCACACATTCTCCTTTAATAATATTCTCAGCAGTCTTCTGTAGAACCAATGTTACTTCAAGTTTTCACTCCGTCTGTGAGTAGTTTGTCTAGCATTCAGTCTTATAGATGCATTGGAATTATATAACAGTTCAGTACACTTTTCTTTGTTTCTAAGGAGACTTTTAGAATAAAAAATAATATTGATAACAATTTCCTTTATAGATATCAAGTTTTATTACACAACGCATATTTATTGTGTAACCGAACGCTTTATAAATAAATTATAGGCTACAGAGACATAGCATTGACACATTAGTCAATATACCTGAATAAAATATCATTCTATCATCGTACATGATAATATAAACCCCATTGACATTATATTCCACTGTGAATAAGAAACTGTAAAAGTGTTGTTGGCTCGTTTCTAACTGGTGTCTCTACTCTTGTTACTTCTCACCAACGATTGATCTCACCAGTAAATATTTATATTTAAATGGTTAAATTTAATTACAATTTGCATTCGACTAACATCTCCATCTTTGTTGTTGCTATCACCACGTTTCAGTTTTTACGCCTTCCCAATTTCTTCGGGTGTCCTTATATCCGGTTAACTTTCAGGGAATTTAGAACTGTACTCCTTGTTTAACCTAAAAGTGATAGATTCTTCTCATTCAGTTGTCCACCTGAAGATATCGAAGTCTTTTTCTTTTGTTCCTTTCTTTTTCGTTCTGTCACCATTGAATATGTACTGCTCGACTCAGGGATTGAACTCACCATGAGTATATCATTGAATTCACGAACCAACGCAGTAATCCACTGTGTTATTGTCCCTGTGAAACTAACATGGCATTTGATGGTTGGTTCTTGATGTACATTCTTCTAAGATAACTCTTAATCTTACGACCAATGTCAGTTTCATTACCAGCAAATCTGCAAGGAGCCAAGTCTATATTCTAATTTAATTTATATATATATATATATATATATATATATATATATATATATATATCCCCTCACCCGTTTCTGTTATTCCTACACGGACCAAAAGACTGCGACACAATGCAATAAAAACGATGAAAGTGATACAAATGTGATCTCTTTCAGTTATCGTTCGAGTCGAGGTCTGCTGAAGAAGGTCACTTGCCTCCACACTACTCGGTTGGCGGCTTAACTTGTCAAATCGTATGGCAGAAGTCCAAATCAAAATTGATGAAACAGGAGCAGACAGCCGAGGGATTATGGTCCGTGTTTTGAGCCAGGCTTATCTCTCAGCCATTGGTCACTGCTGCTGTAAATAGACGACCATTACTCAAGACACTGTTAGATAAAAAGATGTTAGAGCCGTTCATGCGAAGGAAATCTATCATCTTCGAAAAAAACATTAGCGCGAAATTAAAGTTTTTTTGTTCTTTGCTTTTTGGGGGATTTTTTTTTTTTTTTTTCCAAAGAATTCTTGAAGATTTTCTCATATGTGTGCCCGAAGTTATATCTTTAAGTATATCGGATTTTATCAGCTGTAATATTTACAGAGCTTATCCCATTTACAGGACTGCCATAATAACTATCGTGCCATGGTGGGTACCCATT
>CAHIKZ030003087.1:1580000-1602500 GCA_903632075.3 Acanthosepion pharaonis
GCAGAAGATAGATCCATTTGAAGAAAATCTATTTTTCCACCAAGTTCTAAAACTCAGTTAATCAACTAGAACAGAGTGTATTCTTCGCAATAGCTATGTCAATTTCGAAAACATCTATGGTATACGCATTGTGCACGGATGCACAAAGAAACAAAATAAAGTTAACGGCTTTTGCATCGTAATTGTAATTCTCATCTGTGAATGACAGGGCAGCAACAAACTGGGAAAAGAAGTTGATATTTGCCAGTCACTTTCAAGATATTTGAAAGCGGTGGGTGGAGGAAATGGTACAGATTTTCAGTGACTTTACTAAGAGACCCACGAATGTTATGTGCCAACCCATTTCAGTAATAAACATAGAAAGAACGTGTAGACAAACGTCATTGAACCAATCTTCAGAAACACCAACATACAGATCGACTATTTTCGGTTCGGCTCGAAAGTCAAACAAATATCACCGGAAAGTACCACGGCCGAAACGTTGTGAATGTGACAGTAAAGATGAAGACAACAGTCGGAACAATGTAAATAGTGTAAATAGTTACAGTACCTCATCTCAGATATATAGAGATCCTGAAGAAGGCCGAAGCATACAATGGCCGAAACGTCGTGAATGTGACAGTAAAGATGAAGACAACAGTCGGAAAAATGTAAATAGTGTAAATAGTTACAGTACCTCATCTCAGATATATAGACAGATCCTGAAGAAGGCCGAGTCATACAATGGCCGAAACGTCGTAAATGTGACAGTAAAGATGAAGACAACAGTCGGAAAAATGTAAATAGTGTAAATAGTTACAGTACCTCATCTCAGAAATATAGACAGATCCTGAAGAAGGCCGAGGCATACAATGGCCGAAACGTCGTGAATGTGACAGTAAAGATGAAGACAACAGTCGGAAAAATGTAAATAGTGTAAATAGTTAAAGTACCTCGTCTCAGATATATAGAGAGATCCTGAAGTAGGCTGAAGCATACAATGGCCGAAACGTCGTGAATGTGACAGTAAAGATGAAGACAACAGTCGTAACAATGTAAATAGTGTAAATAGTTACAGTACCTCGTCTCAGAAATGCAGACAGAAGCAACAGATTAATTAGGAAAATGTAAAACTAATTATTCCACGCATTTGAGTGCCGCACTATTTATAGAATTGATAATTATTTGCAGTTGCTAATTAGCACTAATCTTAATTAATATTATTTATTATTAAAATATTGTTACTCATATGCTATAAAGGATGAAAGATATAAGTGCCGAAAGATCAAGGATGCTTATCTGCTTCTCCCGCTTATTTTCTTATAAAACCCGGAGAAACGACTTTGTAATTAGACTCTAATAGACCTAAAGTTATCTCCCCTGGATAGAGTTTTTTTTTGTTTTTTTATGCGATGCCCTAGAAAATGCGGGACTCATAGCTTTTGCTGCTTTTGCTATTAGGTTAATCTGGCACTGATTCTTGTTTTTAACAAGAATTTATTTACCTGAGCAGCTAATTACTTTTGGTTTTCGCGTCTTTCGCTATCACTGGACTTTCTTGTCCGTTCTTGAATGGAATCTCTACTTTGATCCCTTTCTGAAAAACGTATTTTGTTCATCGATCCTAGTTTGTTTTTTTTGTTTTTTTCCTCTACTTTTCGTTTCATTTTTGTTATTCATTCAAATTTTAGCTTTGAATATTTTTTTGTCGATTATTTTTTTTTTCCTTTCTTTTTCTCGACGTTTTTCTATCATTTCGACCTTCATTTATTTCGTTTGCTTTCTCCTATCTCATTCTCCGAAACTCGCTTTGTCTGCCATCTAAGAATGAAAAAAAAATATTTTCGTTTGTTTATTTTTCAATCAAACTTTCCTTCGTTTATTTTCGTTCATCATTGCCTCATCATTTCATGCTAAGTTTAAACTAGCCTCAGCGCGCATGCGTGAACCGAAGCTGCTCATTTCCTCTTCCTCGCCATTTAATCTAAAACTCTCTATCGATTTTGCTTATAATTTGCATTATTCCCGTTCAGTTCCGCCTTTTGATATCAGCCTCGGCCAGTGGAATTTTCGAAGCTGTTACTCCTCGGCGTTTATTTTGATAGCTGTAACCATTAAGGTGGCATTCATGGAGAAACGTGGATGTATAGTTTATTCATCTTACAGAGGCGTGCGTGTTTTTCGTCGGGGTAACTTGTTTATGTGATGTGCTGCACATACAATCAGGGTTATCCAAAATCAAAAAAACAAGGAAGTACAGACATACATAAACTCATGCGCACATCTGCTCGTGGCATTGCCTATCGATACGTAGAGCGTATCGATTAGAGATTTAATTATCAGGGATTTACGACTACACAAAAACAATAAAAGAACAGTTGCCATTCAGAGTTTTCAAGTAGAAAAATTATTTCCACACACTTAAAACATATATGTCTTTGAATACTGAAGTCAGTAGGCATACTAATTCCCCAGACGCTCAATGTTTTATATATATATATATATATATATATATATATATATATATATATATATATAAGTGCGTAGGTATGCAGAAAATAGAAAAGAACACGTTGGGTGCATAATCCGGGGTTCCTTAGTATTTTTTTTTTTATTTTTAAGAAGACAGTGCTCCATACAGAAGTAGAGCTTATATTATATATATATATATATATATATATATATATATATATATATATATATATATATATATATATATAGCAGGAGCAGTCACTGAGTTTTTTTTTTAATTTATCCTTTTCTCCAGAAAGCTCTATCGTGGTGGGGGTATTCTCCGTGAGCATATATAGTCATCCACAGATAGACTGTTTCGCTGTATTCACAGCTTTTCAATGTGACTAGATCGGTATCGAAACTCGAAAATATAAATTGAGTTCTCCTGGCCACTGGTGTATTTCGTATAGAGAACGTTAAAATTTCCCTTTCCTCTCCGCCGATAGCTCAGGTGTAGGATCTTTGACTGACGCCAAATCGGTCAAGTTTCGATCTCGGCTTGAATCAATCGGACGTCTGGCCACACTGAATAGCTGCGATACAGTCTGTCTGTGGATGGCTATATATATATATATAACTTAATGAAAGCACCTTTATATATATATATAAAGGGGCTTTAATTAAGTTTCTTCATATAATATCTCGTATTTTTTTCTTTTCCGTAGAAAAATTATTCAAAAAAAACTATCTGAGTGTTTCATTTTCCCAAGCGCTTTCGGCTATACCATTATCAAGGATGAATTATAGTTGCTGTCAAGAGGAAATGGATTGTTGTATGTATGTATTTAGCATTGTAGAATGTTTTATTTTCAAAACACAGTCAAATATTGTCTCCATGTTCATAGTTAATATTATTAAGTGTTGATTTTTTTTTTTATTTATAAGGCTTCCATTATGAACATGGACCCAATATATATATATATATATATATATATATATATATATATATATATATATATATATATATATATATATTGAAGCATTCAAGACCCAGAGATGAGAGTCTATTTCAAGCTTAAACGTTTGCATTTAAGCCTGAAGATTGCCACTGGGTGTTGACATTGATGTCTACTTTTGTATTTATATATGTTCTTTGAAAATATGTTGTTTATTGTTTAAATTTTATGGATAATATTAGACAATATTGATGTGTTCGTTCATTATTAATAAAGAGGGGTTGATGTTTATTATTTAAAGGAGTAGTTATAAAATATGTTTAATATGTTTCTGCCAGTATTAAATGCTATTTTATTTATGTTGGTTTTTTGATTAGGATGGCTTCCAGAATTTGTAGTCATTTTTTCCAGTTGTTTTTATAGAGGATGTTGGTGTTATTAAGATTTTCCTTTTTGTCGGATGATTTGAATGGGTTACTAGTGGTGCTGTGTATTATCACAAGATGAATTTTTATGGCGCTGGTGCCATTAAGGTGGTATGTGAGCCGACGTGAGAGAGTTTTCGTTGTGTGTCCGATGTGTGTGCTAATATTGATATCTAATATTATCTATAAAACTAAAACAATAAACATGTTGTACTGCTTAGCATTCGTGCCGGAAGCTTCATTACTAATATCATTTCACCCCAAGCAAGTAGTATGCGGGGGAGGGGGTTTACAGAGAGTGGAGTAGAAAGAAAATACTGGGTATAGAGGGGACCAGGAAAGGATAAAAGCTGAACACAGAAGATGGCGATTGATGTTGCATTTATATTTTTGAAAAGGTGTAGTTATCAGGGAAGCAGGGAAACGGAATGGAGTTCCACAGAAAGTGTGATAAAAGAAGCTGTTGGAGTAGAAGTGGCAGTTATATTTAACTAATTCAACAGTAAAAGGGTGGGACCTAAATGCCAATCTAGTAGCACGTTTAAACACACGTAGTCCGGGCACCAGGGGAAAAATCTCGTTAGAGCAGTAGAATATCAAAATATTTGTAGAAAAGACAGAGGGAAGCCACCTTACGTCGGTGAGAATGAGAGTGAAGCTGAGATGCCAGGTCAGGATCTATTTCAGAGTATCTGGGTGTCAATCTGAGGACAGTGCAGAGGATTCGGAAAGAGTTGGATAAGTCTAGTGATGGTGACATTATTTCTACATTCACCCCCCCCACAAGGACTCAACACGGAATCCTTCATCAAGTGGCTTGAGGAGATAGTGCTGCCTTGAGCCAAGAGGGTGGCTGCTGGAAGACCCTATTTCTGGCAACAGGAATCTGCACCATGCCACACAAGCAGTGGAACCCGGTTATGGCTGTCATACAATTTCTGCGACCACATTAGTCCTTACGCCTAACTCCCCAGACTTCAACCCACTTGATTATTATGTGTGAGGAGGGAGAGACCAAAAAAGTACCTCCTTGTAACAACAAAAATGAACTGAAGGCAAGGACTATGGTAGCATTCACCATCTTAAACATGGAGAACGATCAGAAGAGGCGTTAAAGCCAATGGCGATTTTATTGAATGAATTTGCTTTTCAGTATTTCAAGATATTTTTGTGTAATTTTGGTAAATATGTATTTTTATATTATTTTTTTTAGTGTTGCATTTATTGCCATTTTGATATAAAAATTTATATTTGGTAATTTCATTATAAAAATATAATGTTTATTTTTGTTTTGGGTTCAATATTTGCCCTTAACAGGTGCTACTACTCTGGGTCAGAATGGACCTAGGAATGACAACAATTAAAAGGTTGGTGATTCTACGTTCCTCAAAACCTTCAATCTCCCGATCAGGGGCCTTGCTGCCGGATGTAGTCTAACGTCATACCCAGGACGATGAAGTTCACATATGCCTGATACCTATGAAATCGAATACCTATTTCAAGAGTCATCTCAAAAGCCATAGACACTGAAACGAGTCCGAAGACATCACAAATAATGCGTGGATTGAAGGGGCGGCTCTCATCTGGGTAACATGTGGCAATCACCATGTGTACATATATATATATGTATATATATATATAGTCTTAAGGTGTGCTATATTTACGGGTTAAAGTGCTCAATATCAGAGATAGAGCTTGTGTAAATATAAAAGTAAACATTGAAGTCAACACTTAGAGGAGACAGTCTGTTTCATGCGAGACGCAATCAGCCTGACGATTGCGTCTACATGTAACAGACTGTCGCCTCTTAGTGTTGACTTCAATGTTCACTTCTATATTTATATATATATATATGTGTGTGTGTGTGTGTGTGTGTGTGTGTGTGTGTGTTTATTATTTCATCTAAGCAAAGCAATAAAGCCTCTAAAACCCAAGCGTAATATATACTCATTTTGTTTAGAAATTTGATCATTTACGGAGGAAGCCATTGATTGGATCATTCATAGATATCAACTGTGCCATACAATGTTTATTTCTATGCCCAGGTAAATTATATAATAAAAAAATCAATGGACAAAGTTTATTGGTGGGGGGAAAATATCCGAAACCGGAAGTACACACCCTCGGACATTTTGACCATTACATACAGGTCTGCCATCGTAGAACACCTTATAAATAGCCATAATTGTGCTGTTAGTTTTAGTGCGGACACTTTTATCATCCTTAGCAAGTCCCACACAAATTACCACCTAAAAGTGTTGGAGGCCATCTATATTCTATCTTTAAAGCCTTCTCTTTGTAAACAGAAGGACTTTATATAAGGCCTCCAACTAATTACCATTTAAATATTTTTTCTTCTTCCCACCAATAAACTTTGTCCATTGTTTTTTTATTATTATTATTAAAGGGAGAAATAAAGTGACCATATTGATGCATGTTTAATTATTCTGAGTACTTTCGACATTAGCAAAATATCTTCTTCACGGTCTTGTTTTATCAGGGTCTTATCTGAAAATTATTTTTTTTTATTTTTGAAATAAAAAACGGTAAACTTATATACTGTACGATTTTTAAATTTTATGATGTAAGCATACTCTTGCAGTAATGTCAAGGGAGGTAACTTAGTTATTAAGATGTCTATTTTTTTATTTTAAAGGTGGAACCTAGATATTTTAAAACTATCTACTGTAAACATTTTAAAACATTAATGAAACACAATGAAAAGTTTTATACAAAACGACTGACAAGGTACTGCAGTTAAGTGTTTTATTTAATTTTCCTTGTGTTCTTATACTTTTCTTCTTTACTGGACATAAAGTAAATTAGGTAGAAATTGTCCAAATGTTCTGTGTGTCCGAGCGTATGAAAAAAGCATTTATCAACTCAATTGACAAGAACCCTTAAGAAAAATTCTGGTCGAAAACAATAAAATTCTATATAAATTAGATTACCAGGAACATCTCGCTATTAGAGAAATCCTGTATATTATACATCTCTCACCTACTATCAACTTCACCTTATTTAATAGTGGAAATGGAGTCTTAAAGGGTTTTTTTTTAAATACTAAAGATGCTGATGAGATTTTCAGTGGCGCTTAACACGCGAAGGCTTAGAATAAACGCTGCTATTCAAAATAACATGACACAAATACAACTTAAACATTCAAAGCACGAGGAAAAACTAACAACGCCAAAAACAAAAAACCCTTGAAAATTACTAAAGAAGTGTCCAAAATCGCTTGGAACAAAGAAAAGTATGGAAAATTTCTGTACCCCACTTACTCCTAGCAAACGAAAATACATTACTATGCTGGAAAAACTAATTAAAAAAAATTAATCAAATCATCCTTTTCTATTATATTTAATAAAAGATTTTCAATTATTTATATATATATATATATATATCGAATGAGGTTTCACAATATAAAAGGGGATCATCAGGCTATAATATATTTTCAAAATAAAATGGCGACATGCAATATTCATATCTAAACACCGGAAACATTGGAAACACCGTGTTTTAAATAACCCGGATGTAAACTTCATCCTAGAGCCATATTTGCCAATATGCGTATTGGACGTGCAGACATGAGACAAGTATATCTGTTTACTCAATAATAGTTTGGAGCTTTGGAGGAATAAAATAGATGTCGTCTCTTTGTGGCACAATATAAAAATTGTTGTAACATTTACTTTTATATATATATATATATATGTGTGTGTGTGTGTGTGTGTGTGTGTTATATTCCAACTTATTACGAGAACAAGTCGGCAAGCCCCGATGCAAGCTGTCATTATGAATTTGCCTGTCAAGCCCTGGTTTGATGCGTGTGTGCATGAAGCGGCGATCCATGGACCACCTCAAACAATTCACAGCAAAGGCTTTCGTGCTCAAAGACTCTTCTTCTCACGTCGAACGAACCAATTGGAATAGAGCAGTCCACGAAAAAAACATCCTTGGAAAACACCAGAAGAGAATAGAAGAGACAAAGAGGACCCAACTAAAAGCCAGAACTTTCCATCCTCTGAACCCTCCTACTCTATTATGTGTAGAGCAGTGAAAGTCACTTCAGATCCAAGACATGAAGGAAAATTCGATGAGTGCCTCAATACTCGGCAACGAATTCCGCAAACGACGATTCTATCTTATAATTGAGGTCAAATTCTTGTCTTCCTTATTTTTCGAAACAAGCTAGTGTTATTGCGATACTTTACTTGTCATGTGGTTATTGCCCCACGATTTAAATTTACATCCCGAGGAAACAATATATGGCACACTAGAAAGTCCTGAAAATTCGAACTATGCTCAATATATTATCCTATTAGTTAAGCATTGTTCGTTGAGGGGGTAATTTTTCTGTCTTCTGCAGCTAAAAACTGACACTTCAATAGTAATGTTACTTTTGCCCATTTCTTGAAGAACTGTTAATTTTTGGTTGGATACTGGTAACTTCACCAGTTTTCAGTTATCTCTTTTTGGTTAATTTCGAAAATTATCCATAACTGTTCCTAGACCAGTATTCTTCTTCTGAGAGACATAGACATACTTTGATATTCCAAGCTCTCTGACGATTTCGCGTTGACTCATTCTTTGGGGTGTTTCGATAACCTCCACTCTCTTTTCCAAAGTCACGCTTCCCATTTTGAAAATTAAATCAACTGCAAAAAAAGAAGTTGAAAATTTCTAGATTTTAGAAAATCAATGATTGATCATTTAACATGGAAAATTTGCATGTTTAACTTAATCGAAGATGTTTTTATTCTTAAGCCGTGTCAAGTGTCTCATAACATTTGCATGCCTTATTTTCAGAGTCTGTCTATATGAGCTCTGGTAAAAACATGAAATGATAACAGCAAAAATTGCAATATGAGCACTGGTAAAAATGGTTGCTGATGACATTAGGTTTGTAATACCCAGAAATTCATACCCATACGTCCTCAAGGACACATGGCGTTGGTTAGATCCAGTGACAGGACCCAAAGAGTGTGAGTTCAATACCCGGTTAAGGCAGTGGAGAACTTTCAGGGGGAAATTAACAGGAGATAACTGATGGCACGTGGAAATAGAACAGTCTACCCCGGTGAGCGAAATAAAGGGTTCAGTTCGACATTCCAACCACCTGAAGAAGGCCGGAGCGTACAACGGCCGAAACGTTGTGATAAATATGGCGACAAAGATGAGGACAATCGTCCGAATAATGTAAATAATGCCTTATTTTCAGTATAAGAACACGTGCTGGGTTCCTATCTCCCCACGTACTTTCTTCACGTACGGGAATGCTATAATTCTTATAAGATTCTAGCGCCATATTTGTTATCAGGACGGTCATTTGAGCGTGCCAAATTATTAGAAAGGTTTAGTAAAATTCCCAGAATTGAGCAAACAAAACGTTTATTAATGTTGAACGTGAATGTTTATGATCAAAAGAAGCTAATAAATAAGATAATCAAACAAATAATAACATATAGAAACAAAGGGACAGTTTTAAACAAATTAATAGGGAATATGATTTCCCTGTTTTGAAATTACTTGAAGAAGTCGACGATCCATAGAATTTGTTAATTGTAGGATGTCATCTGCTGTAATGCCGCGAGATATGTCAAGAATTGCTTCCCACAACTCAGCGTCGCTCCTGAATTGTCGTCCGTTGGCGTACAGTCTTCGCTTCATGATGCTCCAAAGGTTTTCGATTGGATTCAAATCCGGAGAATTTGCTGGCCACTTCATTTTTCAAGGTCCATCGAAGACTAACTGTTTCAAATATTCAGTAGTCTTGTGAGCAGTATGTAAGGAACATTATCTTGCATAAAAACAATGGCCCTTCTGAAAGCAACTCTTTGCCTTTTCATCTACGGTTCAAGATGCTCCTTCATAAATGCTATGTATGCATGGTACTCTCCATGGGCCCACTAATGTTTTTCCAATAATACCACCCCAGATCATTATGCCTCCACACCGCCTTGTTGGCGCCTCAAACGCTGATGGCGATTCTGTCCGTTCATTACCCAGGCTTTGCACCATCTATCAGGCCCATCAAGTGTTGCTCGAGTTTCGTCTGTGAACAAAACTTTAGAGAAGTCAATCTTCATATTGTCCTCAGCCCATTTCAATCGATTTTGAATGAGATTTCTCGTCAACAGAGGCTTCGATACAGATTTGACTGTTGTTGCTATTTCCCTCAGATACCAACACCGAGTACTTTTAGACATAGTAGGATCCCCAATGCGACTGAAAAGCTCTTGACTGGTAAGTCCAGGGTTCTTCGTGGCCTCTCGTTTAATTCGTGACATGAGACGACGTGAAATAACCCTCGGCTTGCCTTTATCTGCCCTTTTGCGTACTTGTGTAGGGTCGGCGGTGAACTTTTTCGCTGTTTGATGACACCTCCCTATCATTTTAGAAATTTCTAGGGTAGATTTACCTTTTGAAAGTTCTGAGGTGATAGTTTTCTTTTCAGCATCACTTAAACTGCTTTTACGACCCATCTTTTCACTAAATTCTTACACTTTCCTAATAATTTGGCACGCGCAAATCACCGTGCTGATAACAAATATGGCGCCAGTTTGTTTATATTGCGCAGATCAGTACGTAAATTTCAGTGATTGCGCAGGTTAGTGTTGCCAATATTGTGTGAAAATTTTGTGTGAATTTATTGGACGGTTTTTGAAATATTAGAAAAAAAGTTATCTCGATAATAATTTGGCACGCAGTGTAGATTGTCGGTAAAGTGTCATCATTTCCAGTTAAAATGGTTCGATATAACCGTAAGTTCTATGCTAACAGTTTCTTCACGCGCACTTCTTGCTTGTAGAACTCTCTTTCGGCTTCTTACATCCCAGTCAAATTTAATCGTCAAAAATTTAAATGCAATGTCAAACATTATCATCTCTCTCCTTAATTCTTTATTGTTCTTTCTCCTTAATAACGTTTCCATTTTTTCTTATTCTTTCACACTCAGTAAACCATTGTGTCTTAGTGGCTTTATAGCCTTGCAAGGAGTAAAATATTTTTTTAAAAAGACTGCCTCTTTCGGCCGGTCATTACTAATATATTTGCTCTGTTATGAGACATTGATCACATTTTTCTCTTCAATGTCTATCTTCCTCCTCATAGTTTGGTAATTTACTTAGAAAGTATTTATCTGCCATATATATATATATATATATTGTCATCCACAGACAGACTGTTTCGCTGTATCACAGCTCTTCAGTGTGGCTAGACGTCCGGTTGCCTCTAGCTAGAATCAAAACCCGACTGAATTGGTGTCAGTCGGGCATTCTACCATTTAGCCGTTGGCGCACGGGACGGATGAAGGTGAATTTAAGTGTATTTATTTTTAGATAAACACACAGTGACTGAGAGAACTCGATTCGATTTACCGAAAAGTCATGCATTATTAGCATTATTATTTTTAAAAGACTCCGCCTCATAGTTTGGTAATTTAATTTATATATATATATATATATATATATATATATATATATATATATATATATATATATATATGAGCGCGTGCGTGAGTTATTTCTGACCATGATATTCGGGTTCGAATCTCACCATGGTCGATTTGTCAGGAAAGTGCCTGAAAACCATACCACAGGTTGACCCAAGACTTGTGAGTGAAATTGGGTAGACAGAAGACTTTGGGCCGTCGATATCTGTGCTAGCGGGAAGTCGCAAGTCATCGTGACCGAGGGTCTAAGTGTGCTGGTGTTGTTCAGACTGTTGATCATTCTAGATAACACGCTCTCTCCCAGAAACTGAAACTAAGGTCTGCTCAGCATAGTTGCATTATAACCCACAGGTGGGCTTTGTGGGTGTTGAACAAACACAAAATGCGTCTGAGCGAGAGTCTGCAATAGGGATTGGCTAGCCGCCCTAGTAGACGGCAATCCACGAATACGAGTGGCCAGCTATTATATATATATATATGTGTGTGTGTGTGTAAATCAGACAGTTTATGAGTTGATACATAAGTGTGCGTGTTTATATATGTGTCTGTGTTTGTGTGTGCAGTGATGCGTTGTAAATATTTTGTACAAACTACTTTGAAATTAACATGACTTATTCTTTTGTTTCGTGGGTGGTCAATATGTTATGTAATGTTTTCCCTTGAAATATTTTCGTGACCCAAATAATAATGTTCACAAAGAATTTTTCTAAGCGTTTAATATTAGTACTAGTAGTAACAGTAGTAGTAGCATAAGGAGGAGGGCTTTCATTATTGTACTTGTTGCTGTTGTTGTTGACATAGCGCATTAACACTGACAAGAAATAAAATTTAATTTCCCTTTTTCCATCGATATCATTCACTTTCAACATTCCGCATCCATTTTCTTTTTGTTTTTGCTTTCTTTGTTATTTTTTTCACCCTTCCACATGGTCTCTTTCGTTTTCATCGTTCTTTAGGTTTTAATATGCATACATACGCCAACACCATTACAGTTGTATAGATTTTAGATAGATAGATAGATAGATAGATAGATAGATAGATAGATAGATAGATAGATAGATATAGGTAGTTTGAGATAGATAGATAGATAGATAGATAGATAGATAGATAGATAGATAGATAGATAGATAGATATTGTGTGAACATGAATCTGTGTGTGGGAGAGAGAAAGAGAGTCAGAGAGGGACTTCATAATAATTTGGGTGTGATTTTTTGCCGGATCGATAACTTTTCAGGGCACACGCCCGTATATAAAGAAAACCTTCATGTGTACACGCATACACACGACCACATATCGCTATTTAATGTATGCTTTGTTAAGCAATCCTAGCTGCGTACATTTGTTAAGCTTTTTTATAATATTTTTCTTGTATGCGAACAAGTGTTTTCTTTTCTAGATCTAATGAGTGGAGGAAATTTACAAATGTTTGTAATTCCAAGGGCTTTCGGCTAATCTATTAAACATTTTTAATACATGAATTATACTGCGATAATAAATGATGCGCAAGTACTATTGTAACGGGTTTAAAGTTTACTGAAAAGAAGCTATGTTTTTTTTTCCGAATACAGCCACTATATTTTGGCCATGTTCATATTTGATGTTATCAATGGCAGATTTATTGTTTGTGCTTCTTATAATTAGCGCTTCCATTATTTTTGAACGCTTTTTTACATGCTACATTTATGTTCTCGACAAAAATGTTACGCATCAAGGTTAGTACATTTCTATTTTGATTCAAATGTGTCCGTATAATATATATATATATATATATATATATATATATAATGAATACAGAATCCTTTCATTAATGAAAAACTGGCCTGAAGAGATGGACGTGAGAACCATGAAATAAATTTATAACCTTATCTGATGGAGTTCTAAGGATTCTGTATTCATTATTATATTGCTCTGTTCTTACATTGAGCTCTCTGTGGATTTATATCCTCCTTGAATTATCCATTATATATATATATATATATATATATATATATATATATATATATATATATATGCAGACAGACAGTTTCGCTGTATCACAGCTCTTCAGTGTGACTAATCGCACGGCAGGAAGTGAGGGAATTTTAACGTTTTTCTCAATACTAAATATGCCAGCGGCTCAGAGAACTCAGTTCAATTTACTTGAAGAGTAATGCGTATTACATCATATATATATATATATATATATATATATATATATAATAACGATAAAAATGGATATGTTAAAAAAAGAAGAAAGAATGAAAAAAAGAGGTAAGTAAAATAGACATTTATTTTCCCACCCTAAAGTGGTAATAAAATACAAAATACAACAAAAAAGGTGCTTAACTCATTTGTCGATCCCCCTCTCTTCATAGGAAAATAAAAATGTCCACAACAACGAAAATAAAATGTCCACAACAACGAAAATAAACACCAAAGAACAGATATTGTATAATAAATATATAACAAAAGATTTGTTACATTTAAGCCTATATAAAAATTTAAAATTATACAAAGACCACAGTGCATTTACTTAAATATTTTTTTCTATACGAATAATGTATAACAATGAAATATGTTAAAATAATTGTCGGTCTATTTTTTATATATATATATATATATATATATATATATATATATATATATATAAAAAAAAAAGAAAGAACAGTAATATATATAATCCCGTGTTCTTATAGATATTTTTATTTTTACAAAATAGTGCTCAATATAAATTTAAAGAGCATTAATATTATAAATTAACTTATTTAAAATGTGTTTTTTTTCGCTACACATTTCTAACCATGTTTCAAAATGGAAGCTAAAAGC
This sequence comes from Acanthosepion pharaonis, assembly GCA_903632075.3. Lineage (NCBI taxonomy): Eukaryota > Metazoa > Mollusca > Cephalopoda > Sepiida > Sepiidae > Acanthosepion > Acanthosepion pharaonis. The sequence continues at coordinate 1,594,074 of CAHIKZ030003087.1, forward strand.
TTCGAATTTAATTTTGTAAAAAAATTAAAGACAGTTCCATTTCATCCTCAAGCGAATTTTGGGGTAACTTATTTTTTAAAATTACTGGGTTTTAAAGGCACGGCAAAAATCATAATTTACAGTTTCCAAGGATACAGAGAAATCCATTCATCCAGACAAGGGGTGGTTGCGTGTTCATTTTATTAACTTTTGTTGTATCAGTTATTAGTTACGTTTGAAAAAGGGGTTATGTTTAGGTAGGGGTAGGGATATATATAATATATATATATATATATATATATATATATATATATATAGGCATCCACACACAGACTGTTTCGCTGTATCATCCGTTACATGTCGTCTGGATTTTATATATTTATATATATATATATACTAGCAGTAGAGCCCGGCGTTGCCCGGGGATGTAACAGTAAGAGATAGATCAAGTATTGACCATCATAAAGTTGACAAAGATTATTGTTTAAGGTTGATGGACACGCATGTCTTAATTAGTTTTATTTTTTATTTTTACGAATTGATCAAACCCAAATTCAAACAAAAACATTGTTTACAATCGTTATGAGTCTATCGATTGGTGAATAGAATTTTATTATAAACAATTGTCTTGTAAATGGAATTTTTAAAGCATTCTGAATGTAAAATAAAGAAAAAAATGTGCAAGACAATAAGAAACACTACCTACCCCAAAAAAAAAGTGAAGTTTTGTTGAAATCGGTTGAAAATGTAGGTAGCCTTTCTCTGTAATCTTTTTACAATTTATGATTTTTAGTTATTGAATACAGTAAAAAAAATTGCATATTTTGCTTGTGGTGATTCATAATTAGAATTTGATTTGAATATATTTTCCACTCGTTGTTTCTAATACAAAAATATTAACTTTATTTGGGTTTATTAATTTATTACAAGTACTGTGTTCTTTCCTTAATAATTATCATCTTCGAAATATTGTTGTTTTTTGTCTATCAGATTTTTACGTCGGCATTTTTAAATTATTTCTTAATACTTTCTTTTAAATATTGAATTAATTTCAAATAGAACCAATGCCTTATTGATCTGCCTTGTAACAAATTGCAAAGGGAATTGTAAAAACGGCCCTAAAGTACGTGGAATTATCTTTCCCTAAATATAAAGAATTATCCGATTTTTCGATTCGTACAATCAGTAGAGATCGTTAGATTATTGTTTAGGTTGACGGACACGCATGTCTTAGTTTGTTTTTTACGAATTGGTCAAACTCAAACAAAAACATTGTTTTCAATATCGTTATGATGAGTCCTATTTTATTATAAACAATTGTCTTATAAATGGAATTTTTAAAGCATTCTGAATGTATAAATAAAGAAAAAAGTGTGCAAGACAATAAGAAATACTACCTGCCAAAAAAAAAGTGGATGTTTGTTTTATCGGCTGAAAAATGTAAGAAATCCGATCCCATATATAAAGGAACACACACACACACACACACACACACACACACACAACCTGGGTTTTTTAACCTAAGTCACTCCACGGAATCGCTAAAACATAGAGCATAGTCCGATGAAAAAGATGCCAAAGTATATGAAAACAAAATTTTATCGTCAAAATAATTATGTTTTTATGAAGAGGATAGACTAAAATTTTTTTAATTATTTTTTTAAATTTTTCCATCTTTTTAGAATATTCTAAATTTTGATTTAAAAAACCTTGTTTCTCTTTGTCGCAACAAGGGTAGTAAATAACAGATAATTTTTAGCGCGTTTTTTTTTGTATTTACACACATTAATTTAGAAAATCTTGCAAAATAAAAATAATTGTCAGATGTTAATGAAACTTTCAGAAACTATTCACAGATGATCGAAATTTTTATAAATATGTTTTTTTTTTAAAGTCATGGCAGAAATATTTTTTTTATATTTATTAATAACCCCATAACTAATTTTATGAAAAACTCTAGAAATTGAGACCATCGATTTTAGTGATTACAATAGTTAAAAAAAGCACAAGGCTTTAAAGAATACAAATCATGTTTTTGGGTTTTTTTTTTTTGCAAACGTACCTGAAAATCAGCTGTGAATTGTAACATACAAAACTCAATAAAACAAATATATTATTTAGTTTCAAATGCTTTTATTTGTTTTAATTTGTTTTTATGAATATGGACAATATTTTTGAAAGCAAAAAATTTTTTTCAATGAAAATTGAATTTTAATACAATTATTTCTTATTTCTTTAATTTTAAAAGATTTTTAAAAAATTTTTAAATTGAATTTTTAAAAATATTTTAACATTAGTTAAAAGCAACAGCAACCTTTCAAAATGTCCGTGTGAGATTGTCATTGTCTAGCGCTTTGAAAATTGTATAATTTGGACCAATCAGATTAGCCATGGTAATTAAGAAATATAATTTTTGTGTTTATAGTCGGACAGTAATTATCAAGTACGGAAGACCAACCAGAGTACAATTTAGTTGCATTATTTGAGTTCAGTATTGTTCTCCGCTGTTAAGCCCTTTACTTTTGCGAAACACGTATGGAGAAGTTAATATGAGTTTTCAATTTCAACTGAGAAGGGTACCTACAAGTAACAGTATCATCTTATGAAATTTAACTACTGCTAAACTTTAATTTATATGATCTTATTTTTATATTAATCTCAGTTATGACATTTTTCCATAAATGAAATATCAAAAATAATAATAAAATGAATGGAAATACAAATAACAGAGTAAAATGTAATAAATGTACATAAAATTATAGTATTTTATGTACACTTCTGATAAAATTTTATAAGAAAGGTACCTAAATTAATTAGATACCTTTTTCTTATGAAATTTAATCTCACTATTAACAGTCTTATTTTTTAATTTCTTTGTTTTCCATAAAGCATCGTAAACGTAAAAATGAAAGCTAAGTACAAAAAAAAAAAAAATTAAAAAATTAGAGCGCTGAAAGTTTTCCTTAAAAGTAACGAGGTAAATAATTTGTTCACTTAAATAATTTCACTTCCTTCCATCCGTAGAAAGAATTATCCTCCCGTAAGTTATCTAAACGTCATGAATGTGCCTTTCGTCAATCGTCAAGCGACGTGAAAGGTTATGACCTGCTTTGTTTTATTTTCAAATTACATTTTTTCGGCGCAGAAGATAAGTTAAGCTTGGCTCAAAATATTTTAAATAAACAGTATAATTTCTGTTTTGTTAAAATCAGTTTTGAAAAAATGATAATTGATTTTTAAAAGAATATCAAAGTCAGATTTTAATCTTTTTTTATCAAATCGAAAAAAATGATTGAAAATGATTGATTATCTGTCCTTTTATTTACCAAAAAAAAACAATATTTTTAACGTAAATTTCAGACGTGCTAGGAAACGATTAAAAAATGTAAAAAAATACCCCCAAAATACTTTGATCTTTCCTCTTTAATAATAATATGAACATTAGACGATAAAATTTTGTTTTCGTCAAGTTCGGCTTTTTTTTCATCATGCTATGCTCTTTTGTTTACATTTTCTTGGGTGAGTTGTCCCCCTTTCATTCTCACGATGTGTCTTAATCGTGTTTTCAAATTGATTTTGTTAAAAAATAATTTTGTTTTTTCCCATTTTCGGCGCCGGTAGAACCACCACAAGGTAATTTTATGTAGTCCTGTGAAGTTTTGTTGAAATCGGCTAAAAAAATGTAGGAAATTCGATCCAATATATAAACGTTACATACACACACACACACACAAACACACACACACAATCTGTGTTTTATAATAAGTAAGATATATATATATATATATATATATATATATATATATATATAGATAGATAGATAGATAGATAGATAGATAGATAGATAGATATTTTTACTCTAAACGTTATTTTTATATATATATATATATATATATATATATATATATATATATATAGGCATCCACACACAGACTGTTTCTGCTGTATCATCCGTTAAATGCATGTCGTCTGATTTTATATTTATATATATATATATATATATATATATATATATATATATATATATATATATAGATAGATAGATAGATAGATAGATAGATAGATAGATAGATAGATAGATAGATAGATATTAAACTAAACGTTATTTTTAGTGGATACTGTTTTTCAGATGTTTCCTTTATTTATTAAATAGAATTAATTAGACGAAAATAAAAATTATACTGTTTAATAAATAAACGGAACGTTTACTGAAATAAAAGTATCAAATAAAATTTGATAAAATCTATCGGATTACTAAATAAAAATTCATTACTTTAGAAAAAATATACACATGATGCGATGGATAAATTATTGTCTAAATTACGCAGAAATGAAAATAACACTGATATCTCATTTTAACAGATATATTTACCAAAATTACACATAAATATTTGAATTACTAAAGAGTTCATTTATTCAGTAAAATCGTTTTTGCCTTCAATCATGTTCTCCAGACGACATTGAAATCTTTCGTATCTCTTCTGGATGGTCTCCTTGTTTCAGTTTGGTAAATACTGTCATAATATTTGCCTTCAGTTTATCTTTGGTATTACAAGGAGTTTTCTTGGTCTCTCGCTTTTTTCTCGATATTTTTTGTGTAGATATATCTGTTAAAATGAGATGTCAGTCTTATTTTCATTTTTGCGTAATTTTCCATCACACCCTATATATATATATATATATATATATATATATAGGCGCGTGTGGGTGTATTTATGCCCAATTGCTAATACACGTTATATGACTAGTACGGCTAATAATGCAAGACTCTTCGGTAAATTGAATCGAGTTCTCTCAGTCACTGTGTGTTTAACTAAAAATAAAAACGTTTAAATTCACTTTCATCCCTGCCGAGCGCCGACGGCTTAGTTTCGATCCTAGAAAAAGGCAACCTGACGTTTAGCCACACTGATGAGCTGCCATACAGAGAAACAGTCAGTCTGTGGATGACAATATATATATATATATATATATATATATATATATATATATATACACACACACAGGCTAGATAAATTGTCGTCTGAATTATGCAAAAAGGAGAATAACACTGACAACTCATTTTAACAGATATTTTTACAAAAATTACACGCAAATATCTTGAAATACTAAAGATTAAATTTATTTATTAAATAAGTTTGTCAATGCTGCCATAATCCTGTTACAAGGAGTTTTGGTGCTCTCCTGCCTACACATTATGATCAAGAGAGTTGCAGTCTGGGTAATTAGATGGCCAGATATTAGGGGTGATTTGATCGCAGATATTGTCTGACAGCCATGACTGTCTTCCGCTATGGTGTCGAGTTCTGTTGCCAGACATAGGGTCTTCCAGCAGAGAAGAATAATAATGATTTGGAAAAGCGCCTGATGTTTAACATATATTTATATGTTATGTTGGCAATACACGTAGGTTTACAGGGAATTATTAAAATTCGTTTTACTTAACTGTTTTTCCTGCGTAGTTTTTCAAAATTTTGTAAATGTTTATCAGATTAATACGTGCGACTTTCCTTTCAGTTATATGCCATGCGTGATGCACGCTAAGATGATCATTTATTGATACATGACTGATGAAGGAGATTTTTTCCCGCAGTAGGTTGCCATTTCTTTCTGTGGTAGACCAGTTGCCATCCAATGCTATCGACCCCGGTGTGTCCTATTTACCCATAGCTCGGGGGAGAAGAAGAGGATTCATACCTTTCCAAAGGATATTAGCACGTAAGTGAATGCAATGGATTCGACTGTAATTCGAACTCGGCCCTCCGATTACTCAATCCGAGGCGCTATCCATTACTCCACCGTGCCTCCGCTTTCCTTTGCCAAAGCCTAAGTGTAAGGATTCGTTAATATCGTTAAAATGTTCCAATTTTTTTAAATATACGCAAGCTTAAAAATATCCTTTAAGCCAGCTGTGAAAGTCAAGGTAAACTATGAAGGATGCAAGGTGATGGAATTTAATGTCTAGTAACGAACAGAGTAGATTGTTCTAGTTCCACGTGCCATGTCTAATGGATATCAGTTATCTGTTATCTTCTGTCAATTCCCCTCTCCAAGTTCTCTACTGCCTTAACCAGGTATTGACCTCACACTCTTTGGGTCCTGTCACTGGATCTAACTAACGCCTTTATCCACTGTGCCATGTGTCCTTGAGGGGAAAAATTAGTATAGCACTCACCTGATGGTCGTGGCGAAGTCGAGACCTTTATTTAATACTGATTCCTAGGAGGCACTCAGCTGATATTGGCTGATGTTTCACTGGTGGGTGATGGACCTTGTGCGCCACCTTCTGATCTTTAAATCTATTTAATTTTTGTACTTGGCGAACCTTGGCTGAGGAATCAGTATTAAATAAAAAATAAATAAAGGCGTTAGTTAGATACAGTGACAAGAGCCAAAGAGTGTGAGTTCAATACCTGGTTCGACATACCAACCACCTGAAGAAGGCGGGAGCGTACAACGGCTGAAAAGTTGTGGTAAATATGGCAACAAAGATGAGGTCAATAGTCCGAATAATGTAAATAGTGTACATAATACCTCCTCTCAGAAATATAGACAGATACTGAAAGGCCGAAACGTTGTAATAAATATGGCGACAAAGATGAGGGCAATAGTCTGAATAATGTAAATAGTGTACATAATAACTCATCTCAGAAATATAGACAGATTTTAAAGGGTCGAAATGTTGTGAAAATATGGCAACAATGATGAGGACAATAGTCTAAATAATGTAAATAGTGTACATAATACCTCATCTCAGAAATATAGACAGATACTGAAAGGCTGAAATGTTGTAATAAATATGGCGACAAAGATGAGGGCAATAGTCTGAATAATGTAAATAGTGTACATAATACCTCATCTCAGAAATATAGACAGATACTGAAGGGTCGAAATGTTGTGAAAATATGGCAACAATGATGAGGACAATAGTCTAAATAATGTAAATAGTGTACATAATACCTCATCTCAGAAATATAGACATATACTGAAAGGCCGAAACGTTGTAATAAATGTGGCGACAAAGATGAGGACAATAGTCTAAATAATGTAAATAGTGTACATAATACCTCATCTCAGAAATATAGACAGTGAGTGATTATAGCTCTCCACGATTTCCTATACTTTGTAGCTCTTAGAAGTGTTAATCTTTTTACATTATATCCCCCTCCTTATTCGGCCATTTATCTATACAAGCTTGTTAAATAGTTTACTCGCTGCTAGCCTTCCCCTTTGCCTTCAATACGTCCTGTGTAGATTTATTGTACTTTTAAATGCAATTTTGGCACAAGGCCGATGGGGGATGTGGGGTGAAGGTTGTCGTCACTGAAAATCTTAACCCTAGCTAATTTTAATCACGACCCATTCATTCATTACAATTTACTCACAAGACACCATTCCTACATTTGCCAAAATACCACATACTAATAGGGGAACCTACACACACCCCATGATGTAAAAATTTATGGATATTTGCAATTTTTATAATTTTTCTTTTTTTTTTTTCAAAAATATATAAAACTATGTATCATGAAATGAAGTGGGACGGGTGATCGTAATAATTAAAATAAAAGACAACGAAATATTCAAACAAAAATATGTTAGTATGTGAGTAGATGTTGTTTTTCTTGATTTTTTAGTCCCTTCTTAGTTTACATTTATTTATCTGTTTATTTACATTTTTATTTTAATAACAGTGTTTATTATTTTATTTTCATTTGAACAAGAAAATAAAAAATCAACAATATGCTTCAAATTATTTTGAACGAGGAATGTTGATTGATGACAGACGGGTGGATCTATTTTATAAACTGCTGATCTACAAGGGTTTTCAAGCATGACCCTTTCTAGAGAACAGTGAGAATAAGAAAGAATTTCCAGGGACCATCAATTCTGTCAATTGAAATCCCTTTTTGATGAAAGAGGTTAGAGGTCAGTAGCCAAACTGGTTGAAGCTGATTTCTTGACAAACAACAAAATCCAAAAACGGATATGCAATGTGATCGGTCTTGACTTGGGGTCTCGACCCCAGTCACTTTTTCACCGACGTAATGTGGCTTCCCTCTGTCTTTTCTATAAATATCTTCATGGTATCTGCTCTCACGAGCTATTTTCACTGGTGGCCCGAATGCATAAGTTTAAGCGTGCAACTAGGTTGGCATCTTGGTCCCCTCTTTTACTGTCGAAACAGTTAAATGTAACCACCTCTACTACTCCAACAGCTTCTTCTCTTGCACTTCCCAACAGTGGAACTACCTTCCTGTTATTTGCTTCCCTGATAACTATAATCTTGAAAAAATTAAATCTAACATTAATCGATATCTTCTGTTGCCTTGATGCCCGTTCATTTTTTTTATCCTCCTTCTCCGTTCTTCTTTTTTTCTTTCATCAATCCCCCCCCAGGTCCAATCTTTTCCCTTACTTACACTTTCTGTAGCCCCTGGCGTACTA